>JALIZH010015436.1:0-45945 GCA_030522465.1 Rhipicephalus appendiculatus | reverse complement strand
TCCTGACGGATGCAAGGGCTTCTTTACATGTTGTTTTTCATATATTAATATATATGATATATTCAATATATCAATATATTAATTCAATAATTCAATATGGTTCAATATATTAATTTGCTACCATTTCCAGAGATTTTGACCGCGAGTTTTCCAGCAATAATGTTTTTGTAGCGTAGTCATTGGTTTATGTTGTGATCACTTCCCGCGCGTGTTTTTGAACATAAAGGTGCATTTTTTTCACGATCAGATTTGTGAAAAATTTCAGAAGTTTATGTACCTTTTCAACAAGACTGACCGACCGATTGCGCTGAAATTTTCTGAGATAACTTATAGCCCTTCCAGATAGTATGGATCTAAAACATTGGCAAACTTTGTGAGTTATAAGCATGAAAAAAAATTATTAATTTGAAAGTCTATTTTACGAACATGACATGTGGGGACAATACATTTTCTTGCGAGATAAATGTAGGAACCCGTTTTTAGAGCTATGGGTTAATGCCACAGCCATGTGGAATTAGCGAGCCCGATTTCGCGGTCGCACTGTTTTTCGTTTCTTAGAAAAGGTACATTTAATTTTAAACCCGAGGATAAAAGTTGGTACTTAAATGCAAAATAGTAACGAAAGCTACAGAGTCAAAATCGCACAATGTAAAGGCCAAAAGCTTTCTTGATGAGCATGCGAAGTTTCACAATAAAATGTGGAAAAGTTTCTGAGATAGAAAGCTGAAACCAAGATTGTTATGCTTGGCACCTAAGCGAGTGCGGAGCCAGATTTTTCTTTCTTACTTTCGTTTTCTGTCTTTCCTTCTATTTATTTCTCTCTTTTTTTTTTCTTTTTTTTTTCTGGGAGTGCCAGGGGGGGTGCATGCATGAGAAGTGAGTTTCATCGGGAAGGGGGGGGGGGGGGCAGCGAAAATTTTGGGGAGCGATGACCTCCCCCCTGCTCCCGTGCTGAATTCCTCCTGGCGATGCCTCGGTTTTTCGAGAGCTATAGCCATAGGTCGGCGAACTCACTCATGAGTCGACTCACTCGGACTCACTCAGACTCAGATTGAGCCGTGAGTCTGAGTCTGAGTGAGTCCGGGTGAGTAATATTTTGGTGAGTTTGAGTCCGAGTGAGTCCAGTTGAAGAAAATTTTCGTGAGTGTGAGTCCGAGTGAGTTCGGCTGAAGAATATTTTGGTGAGTCTGAGTCCGAGTGAGTCCAAAGCGCAAGATATATTTCTTGAGTGAGTCTGAGTGAGTGCCACTTGTTTTCGCCGACCTATAGTCATATCTACTCATATTAAACATTACTATCAGCCTTTCCTGGATTACGTTTATACTCACGTCCACTCACACGTATTCCGAAACAGTGTATTTCATAATACATTTCAATATTTCTTGATCAGAGGCGCGAATTACGTAGGGGAGTGCCTTGACCTCCTTCTCTTGCCAACTCTCCCAAGGAAGTTCTTGATAAATATATCTTATGTTGTCATCTCTGTCATGAAAAATGACCTTACTGGTTTACGAGTACTCATAAGTCATATTCGAATGTACTATTTCAAAAGGCGCCAAGAAGAGCACCGATTACGTGAGACATTGGTGTTATACAGCATTGACACCAGGATCGAAAACGATAATTTCAGGCTGATGGACTCATAAGTCGACTCACTCGGACTCACTCAGACTCAGATCGAGCCGTGAGTCTGATTCTGAGTGAGTCTGGGTAAGCAATGTTTTGGTGAGTTTGAGTCCGAGTGAGTTCGGTTGAAGAAAATTTTCGTGAGTGTGAGTCCGAGTGAGTCGGGCTCAGGAACAGTTTGGTGAGTCTGAGTCCGAGTGAGCCCTAAGCGCAAAATATATTTTATGAGTGAGTCTGAGTGAGCTCCACAAGTTTTGCCGACCTATGGCTATAGCTAATATTCGCATCAAGTTAGAGCCCGAACAACAGGAATAAGTCAGTCTGGAATCCACCATCGATTATGCTTGCTCGACGAGTGCGTCGGAATGAATGCCGTTTTGGTTGTTAGGGCCACTTAAGTTTAACTATCAGGCATCATACATGCTGCAAAGCTCTCATACTGGTTTCGCTAACGTTGCTAGATAGATAGATAGATAGATAGATAGATAGATAGATAGATAGATAGATAGATAGATAGATAGATAGATAGATAGATAGATAGATAGATAGATAGATAGATAGATAGATAGATAGATAGATAGATAGATAGATAGATAGATAGATAGATAGATAGATAGATAGATAGATAGATAGATAGATAGATCAGGCAGACGGACGGACGGACGGACGGATAAGGTGATAACTGCACGGTTGAATGGAAAACATTGTTTTGCTACTCTGTGGTCGAGGCTGTTCGCAGGTTCGGTCCCTGCCGGTGGCAAGTTATCTTTTCGTCCACTTTTCTTTCTTCACATTTACATTACAATTACTTTTAATAACATCCCCTCTACTTTCCTTGGCATCATTGTCTGTTAGTGAACCAGAATGGGAGGCAGATTAGTCTCGCTGCGATTCGCGGTAAAAATTAAAAAAAGAAGACACGCACGCATTCCGTTTGTGTGCCATTCCACTGGGATTGTAAAAGAAAGACACGGCACAGTCAGTCGAATGGTCTCAGGCTTTCGCCGAACAGAGTTTGGAATATACAAAGTGTCCTTCAATTTTTTTTTACCGGACGAACTAACCGAAAGACATGCTTTCGAATTCGGAATGACCCACACTTTTTTTTTTTTAAACATTACTGTATGGTCTTACGGTAAGGCTTAATAATCCGCCTTTTCAGTCTTGTGCTGCCGCACTATAGCTTATCCAGCAAATTTTTTCGACGGGGCGAAGGGGGGGGGGGGGGGAATTCGTCCATATTTTATGTATGTTTGTGCGTGCATTGTGTGAGTGTATAATACAAAAGGAAAATAAAAATTTCGAGGGGGGGGGGGTCTTGATTTATCCCCCCCTCTGGCTGCCCCCCTGCCGTTTCCGCAGGTGGGTGGAGCTTTGAGTGGTGGCGATCCAGAACAATCGGCATCGCCAGAACGAAAGCCTCCGAGATCGAAAGGCTTTCGGAAAACCGTACCAAACATATCGCACCTTTATCGCTAGGGGAAGGGAGCATGGGCCGCGGTACCATTAAAAGACGCGGATTCCTTCGAATTAAGCGAAACGTCGAATTAACCGAGCTGGAGTTAACGAGAACTGACTGAACTGCACTTTGTTTTCTTCAATATATTGTCATTACAGTAGCCCTACCACATCCTTTGCGCGAGTGCTAGTCTGGATAACAAAACACGACAGGAGCGTAGCCAGAATTTTTTTTCGGGGGGGGGGGGGGGGGGGGTTCAACCATACTTTATGTATGCTCGTGCGTGCGTTTGTATGTGTGCGTGTATATATACGCAAGCAAAATTGAAAAATTTCGGGGGGGGGGGGGGGTTTGAACCCCCCCTTGGCTACGCCACTGAAACACGATGCGGGGCTAGTTGGTGGTGCATAGTTAAAAAAATTTTTTTTTTCAATATATAGCGCTAACCTTTCAATACAACCATACAGAAACAGCGCCCGTCTTGTTATGCCTTTCTGAGAGCCTGTTCAAAGCTTAGCGCAGTATAGACATATTGCATGTTGCGTTCACGGCGGCTGATACGACCCCAACTTCGTTCGCTCACACACTTAAGCAGG
Source organism: Rhipicephalus appendiculatus (assembly GCA_030522465.1). Classification (NCBI taxonomy): domain Eukaryota; kingdom Metazoa; phylum Arthropoda; class Arachnida; order Ixodida; family Ixodidae; genus Rhipicephalus; species Rhipicephalus appendiculatus. The sequence continues at coordinate 42,264 of JALIZH010015436.1, read as the reverse complement.
TGCCGCACGCTTGAGCAAGATCACTTTATTGCACTTTTAGAACTCACGTAGGATGAAAGTGAGGTGTCTGCAAGGGAAACGCTACGGCCCGCGAGATTGAAGTCAGCATAAGCGTGTACAGGGTTCCCCTTCAAGGGGGCGAAGGTTCGTCGCAGCGCCCCTCCCCTATCATGTCAATATATGGAGCTGACTTTGCGCCCCCCCCCCCTCTCTCGCCCCTCCCCTCCCTATTATGTCAATGTATGGGGCGGGCTTTGCGCCCCCCGCCGTGCGCACGCCTATGGAAGTCAGTGATTAGTTTTGGGAGTTTTACGTGCCAAAATCGTTATATGATTAAGAGGCGCGCCGTAGTGGAGAGCTCTGGAAATTTGTACCATCGTGCGGTTCTTTAACGCGCACAGGCAACAGCTCGCGCCACACGGGCCTTTAATATTTCACATCCATTGAGATGTAAAGAGAATCTAGCAATGTGGGAAACTAAGTGTGTCGAAACGGGAACCGGGTTCTACTTCACACACGCTCATGTAACTTAGAACTCCGTAAACACATTTCTGGCGGATGGCAACACACGCCTGTACCCTATTCTCAAGTAAGTGACTGCTGCGTCTGCATGGCTTCATTTCATTAGCGGCAATTTCGTGTATTTCATGAGTGGCAGTAGTGGCGTAAATACAGAAAAAATCCCAAGCGCGGATGCATATCTTGGCACCATGGCGGCCATTTTGTTTTTGCTAACAATAGGCTTGATTTTTCATTACATAAAAATTAAAATCGTGTACTCAAATAAATTTAAAAATGCCTCCACCTCCCCGAAGGGAATTGTGAGGAAATGCGAATGCATTTCGCGCGCGCTTCACTCCATTTATATATACGTGCGAGCGAGCGGACGGGAGAGTGGGGCGCAGGGAGGAGAGAGAGCGAACGGCGAGAGAAGGAGCGGCGAAGCACTGCACCTACCCTCTCCTACACTCTCTCCACACACGCGGGAGCTCCGCCGAGCTTCCGCGATGCGAGCGCCCTCACACACCAGAGCGCGCTCCTCCTCTCCACTCACTCTCCGCTACTCCGCCCGCACCACCTGCTCCGGTTGCTAGGGGCGAGGATAAGCGCGCGCGCCCGCAGCTGTTGCTATGGGAGAGGGAGTGAGAGCGGAGAGATAACACCTGCCGGCGCGCACACCTCCTCAACCTATCCTCCTCCTCCTCCTCCGCGGACAACGCCGGACAACGCCGCCTGACATAGCCCGACTAAGAAATGCATTTGCATTTAAAAGGAAACTAGCATGGGTCTGAGCAGTAGATTCCTAAGTGTAGACCAAAGCTACGTAAATTCTTATCTTTAAGTCTGATTTTTCTTTTGCTTTCATTGCGCTGTGGACTAAATGAGCCTTGTTCGTTGCGTAACTCTCCTCGATTAACAATACTGAACGCAGTTTCACTACCCACACATGTGTAAGCAGATACATCGGGTGTGTAGGAACCAGTTAGATTTAATTCCAAAAACAAGATCGTTACTTAAACACAATACAGCTTATGCGTGGCATGCGCTGCACATTTATTGCTCACCACATGTATTAAACGCGCGTTCATTTACGCAGTTGTAATATCTGCTACAAACGCAAAGCGCTATTTGACTCCTTTGCACATTCCGAAAACTGCAGCAATGACTCCGACGGAAAGAAGCCCCCCAGCGGAATATTTCAGACCCTCTATAGAAAGGCTTGCCACGAAAATTGTCACGACTTCTAATTATTTTTCTTTATCAACAAACGAACAAAGAAACCATATGTTAACAGTAGTAGTAACAATAAACTTTTTTTCTTAAAGCTATACATATAGCAGCACATTTACTGCTGCCTGGTGCATGCATGCACGGACAAAGAGAAGTGACTGATCTCATCTGTACTTAGTTCGACTGCAGAGCACGAAGCCGCAGTGTAAGGCGACAGGCATAATTTTCAAACTACCACAGTATATTGATTGCGGCAATGCATTTTGCTCAAACCCCTCGATGTGCGTGCGTGTGTGCGCGTGTCTGCGTGTGCGTGTGTGAGTGTGTGCATGTGTGTGTGCGCGCGTGGGTGCGTGTGTGTGTGCGTGGTTGTGTGCGTGCGGGTGTGTGTGTGTGTGTGTGTGTGTGTGTGTGTGTGTGTGTGTGTGTGTGTGTGTGTGTGTGTGTGTGTGTGTGTGTGTGTGTGTCTGTGCGTGTGTGCGTGTGTGTGAGAGAGAGACGCATGCACACTACAGCCTTACTACGGTTGTCGCAAGCGTAGCATAGGAAGTCGTGTTGGCAGGCTTCTCCTCAAGAGCACATTTACTGCGGAGAAGGCACACTTCACGGAACTGAAAGATGAGATGCCAACTCCGCCTCATGAACACAGACAGGTTTTAGAAGGTTATAAATTATCGTATCCGAAACGACTAACGCGAAAAAAGGATAAGAACGACAGAATAAAAAGTAAGGAAGTGCTATAAGTGCTTGTTGAAGATGTAAGGCGGGAGAATTTCGGGATGATACGTAATTTCTTGTGGTCCCGGCTAAGGCTAATTAGCCTACACTGTAACGTAGTACGGTTGTTGGGCACCGTTTATCACCCCGCGACGTTAGATACGAACGTGCGCTACCGTGCAGGTTCGAACAGGTGCTGCCCGTGCTGCCGCGGAAGACATGGCAATCACAAGCGGCCACGGGAGCCGAAGCGCAGGCCTTCGCACCGCGCTGCCACTTTATCAGGATCACGAACACCTAGAGGAGGTCGTGGTCAGGATTAGAGTTACTGTATATGGCTCCTTTAGGAGCCATACTATACCTAAAGGTAGCATATACAGTAACTCTAGTCAGGATCGGCCATCGGCGGCGCCTGGTGTCCTTCAAAATTGTGCGCACTAATCTTGGAGGCCCTTATGCGCGTTTAGATTACGGATGACGCTGACATCGCCGTTTTTTTAATTTATTTTTGATACCCCGACGCGTTGACGCGTGCTGCTGTGCTCGAGGCAGTGATTTTCTAGTGAAGGAACACACCGCCTAATACTTACGTATTGATGTTGCGCCTCAGATATGAGTAACGTTTGCTTTTTGATCTACAATGTTCACAAGTATGAACGCAGCTACCAGTTCAAGGTGGCTGGGCGTTCAGCAACTGCTTAAACTTTGGCCGGGTGGCTGAATCGTGTGACAGACAGACAGACAGACAGACAGACAGACAGACAGACAGACAGACAGACAGACAGACAAAATTTCTGCGTTCAAGTATCCCAAGAAAGACTACCGTCTTTAATAACGTGACGTCGCATGATGGCGTTATCACGTGACATCGTCGCATGGCCAATGGTGGGCTGATCACGGAGGCAGTGCAAAAGCATGTTAGGTGCAGAAAGCTTTTGTAGGTTCATTACATCGACTAAACAAAGAAAAGAAGGCGGTTTTCACCTTCGATTCGTCTTAGGCGAATGCATAAGGAACCGTGTGAGTTTTTTTCTTTGTTTGTTTTAAGTTCATAAATGAGTGTCTTAACTGAGTGACGTCACCACAAGCACGTGCGACAGCAACCTTCACCGCGACAATTTAGACGCTTCCAAACTGAACCAAAATGTGTGACGAATGCGCAGTGTTTATCGCACGAATTGCCGGGGCTACAGGACTTTTACAGTACGCGGAACTACACAGGGTTAATCACGCGGCCGCACTGCTCTCACGTCCACCCGTAACATACTAATTAGTGCTTATTCACCCACCGCTGCGTAACAAAGCCACGTGACTATACCACGTTGTGAAGCGTGGTTTATACGCCCCCCTCCCCACCGTTCAACGCTACACCTCCTGATTATCTTGTTAGTACACAACACATGCAGCCCACTTAAGAGGTTAAAGCAGATACACACAAACGCACAAACTACGCTACACACTTCCGCAGCGGGGCGCCACCGTGCCGTAATTGGCCAGCAAGTGCAACCACGCGGGGCATCAAACGAGCCTTCCAACCCCCGTGGAGCGGTGGAGTACAGGAGAGCAATTAAGCCTTTAGGGCAACAAAGATAGAGAGATGTTGCGAGGAGGGAGGAGGTGTCCCGATGAATAACGCGAGCGATGCTGCCTACGTATAAATATATACTACGGAGCAAAAGGCACACGAAAGCTGTAGCGTATAGGAGGATTCACGGCCTGAGAACAAGAGACCCCGCTAACGAGCTTGCTTTCAAACGAACGGTGATTGTTGGGTCGTCGTCGTTGCAAAGGCGTCGCGTTGTACAGTGTGACTGCTCCAGGGACCGTCAGCGCAACTGCCTCCTTCGCCAGAACGCGTACGGCAGCCGCGCCGCGGCACGAACCCTATTGTTTTACCGTCGCTTTAACAATCTGCTTTAATTCTGGGCCCCACGGAATCGACGGGCTCGGACGGCGACTACATGTCTTGGTGCGCGCTTGAACGGACAGCTATATGCAGTAACTCGCTACATCTGTACGTGCCTTTGAGGGGGAAAAAAAAGAAAAAAGATAGGAAATAATTGATCCACCATTCCAATCTTCGAAGGTGAATGACCCGCGAAGCTGTGTAGCACATCAATTAATTGATTTAATTTGTTCAGTTATTTATTTGCCCGTTCAATTGTAACTTCGTAATTTAGCCTATGCCGTTTCGAAGCACTTCACCCTAGATTTGCGTGGCCCAGAATTGCAGTGCGCAGGTTATTTATTTACTTCATTTGTTCATTCATTTATTTGTTAATTAAATTATTAATTAATAACATTTTTCAGTTTATTGGTAGTGTACCAATGGTGAATAGTGGGCTACTCCCCAAGTGTAGGGTAGCCAACCGAGCCAAAGCTTGGTTAACCTCCCTGCCTCTCCTCTTCGTTTCTCTCTCTCTCTCTCTCAGTCTGGGTGGCCACGGTCGCTTTTCCTTCTTTTTTTTTTTTTTAATTTGAAGGTAAATTCTGTTCATGATGAAGATAATTTTCTGTTGAGTTAGTAACTGCGCTCGCGGAGTTACGAATGGACTGAGTTATATTCAGCTTCGCTGTAAAAGCTCCAGCCTTCAATGCGCAAGACGAATGAAGCGAATAATTATCGGGGCAATACGTCATCGCTAAGTTCGTATGCATATAAACGTGCACATGCACGACGTATATGGGAGGGTCGTGCCGCTTCTGAAATAAAATTGAGGGACCCTTAAGCTTTGCCTTGAAGAGTTGAACGTGATTGTGATATCGGCACGCACGCAGGCACGCACGCACGCGCGCGCACGCACGCACGCACGCACGCACGCACGCACGCACGCACGCACGCACGCACACACACACACACACGCACGCACGCGCACAACACACACACACACTCACACACACACTCTCACACACACACACACACACACACTCACACACACACACACACACACACACACACACACACACACACACACACACACACACACACACACACACGCACGCAGAGGTTACCGGACGATGGTGTCGACATTTTGTGACGCTTCGTGCAACCACAGTCGTGGACACGTTTGTTATCGCCTAGTGTTTATGAGGGAAAAGTGACTAAAAAGGCAACTCATTCGTAAGTATGCCGCTGCAAGGCATTTACACAAGAAGTAGAATGCACGATGTTTCTAATAACAATCTGATGCACTTAAGGGGGGGGCGCAATGTACGCTCCATACATTGACTTAATAAGGAGGGGGGCACTGCGACGAACCTTCAGCCCCCCCCCCCCCCCCCCCCATGAAGGTGAACCCTGCGCACGCTTATGCGCGCGCCTATGGCTGCGATGCCGAGAGGCACTGTCATCGTTCACGAAAAACGCCGTCGGGTGATTGTTTCCTCTCACAACCCGGAGAAAAAACGTACGCGATGACGTGCCCGTGATCGGGCCGGCAAGCTAGACCTGTCGGTCCCATCATGGGATTAGCCAGGTGCGCGTTTTATGGCGTGTTGCTGGACCCAATAAATGTTCATTCACTCACTCGTCGCATGAAAGTCGTTGTTGTTGGGGCGGTGACATTTGAAAGGATCCATAGCTCGTCTCCATACCTGTGGCCAACACTTACACACAATGTTAACAATTTTAACTACAAACGCACCCAAGGAAATCGAGGCAACGAGACTGGCTTGTATCTGTCGGTTGTGCTTTAGTCAGGTGTCCGCTCGAGCAGCAACGATAAAATATAAAGAGATCAGGGAGATTTTATGCGAAAACAAACGTAAGTATACTCGCTGACTTACCCATGCAGCCCTCTCACCTTACCACCTTACTCTCACCGAGTGTATCGTCTCGTTCCGTAAGCATGTCAAGCCGCGAATTTCAAACGAAGCCCCTGAAACATTTGCTTAAGTAAGCTCACAAAGTCACCGCTAGTTACGCTTCACGTTTAAGTCTCTCCTTCCCCCTCTGTACGTCAATTTCGTGTATATGCGGCCATGGTATACACCATAATCATCGCCCAACACCTACAGTATCAAGCCAGCGATAAACAAGGCTAACATCTCCGTGGTTATCATCAAAAACTGCCATCCATCTATTTAAGTGCATGGAGAATTCAAAATCAAGCCTAGGGGCAACCGGGCGAAGCACTGAGATAACCGTTGCGAAAAGTAGATAAAAATTCCCTAGATAGACACTTTCTTCAAGAAACAAAAGGGTAACCAATGCAATCGGTCTAGGGACTTTGACCGTTATGTCCCGGACTCTCGGCACCGCGGCGCCAGTCGCCGGAGTCAAGCGAGCGAGGCGGACGTGTTTTGATGCGCTCGTTTTCTTTATCGGACCCGCTGATACCGTGCTTTAGCGTATCAAACTGAAATCGCCGCGATTTAAGCGTAAATCGCGATTCATGCAGTGTCACGTTGAAGCGGTGCGCTTGCCTGTGTCCGATATAAGTTCGATGAGCTCAGGCGATAAATGCGTCGCTTCCCGCCTTTTTTGTTGCAGCCGGTGTACGGATGCAAGCATCGCATATTCCTTTCGTTTATCTTCGTGAGTGTTAGTTACTTCGCGTCACCGTTCTTGTGTTTTGTGCTGCGCTTGACGACAATGAGTGGACGACTTCGTTGTGCTGCGCTGCAAGACCAAGGTGACTGAACTGTGGTTTCTTTCGTTCCTGGGGGCAAAGCGAGAAGCCGACGTTCGTCCGTCTCCTTGGGTCATGGTGCCGCCATCTTTCGATGGGTGAGTGATGCTTCGCGCTTTATTTGCTCTGATGATATGCTAAAATCACTGGCTTTGCAGTTCGTGTTTCCATGTGGTTGCGCTTTTCGCGCCACACAGTACTGTTGTCGTTTCCGTAATTCTCGCGTGATTTGTTACGTTATGGCTTTGGAAGGACATTTATGATTGTTGTGTAAGCCGTGGTTCGGGGAAGCCGTCGCAATTACGCGAGGCCCATACAGGTTTACGATCGCTGTAAGCATAAACGTTTGCGTACTGGACGTCGCGTTCGCGCGTTGCGTTGGGTATTGTTACTATTTTTTTTTCGCGTGTTGTATTGTGTGTTCTGCTCAAATCGAAACGCGTCAGTCATGTAGCTTCTCTCGATCGTTTTCTTGTCGACGATGTTCGCTGCTGTTCCGGCTTGATCGAGAAATCTTGGCTGCAAGAAAAAAGAAAAAAAGATAAGGAGAAATCCGCTCCACCAGGACGATGTGCCGCAACTTCTCGCCTACCTTTTTTTTTTTTCGCTTCTTTTTTCCCGCAGTATTTTCGCGGAATTTTTTTTTTCTGGCAGTGTTTTCGTGGCATTTATTTTTAGTATTTATATCTAACCTCACCCCAAGCTGACTAAGGAAGAAGCCACCGCATTCCGAAGATTGCGGACTAATACGTACACGCACGGCATTCTACTACATCGCATCAACCCTACGCTTCACGCATACAACTGCCCGATATGTGACGTGCCAGACACACTGGCACACCTAATACTAGAGTGCCCGTGGCGCCACGAAGGTGGCAGTACCGAGCCTGCAACGACCGCACGTTTCAACCTCCTAGCCGAGACGTGGGAGGCCAAGATCGCCGCACGGGACCTAGACGACCAGCGAGGACTCGTCGCCAGGGCCCGGGAGGCCATTACGGCCAGAGGATTCCTGGAATGAGGGACCCTCCCACCTAGGGTGACCCCCGAGCTTACGAGCTCGGGAACACTGTTTCGGGACATATTAAACGTTTATTTCATCATCATCATCGCAGCTTTACTGTGAAGAAATTAGTCATCCCCTATTGATGTCGATCATTCTAAACTGTGAGCCCACGTTTGGAACTTCCGTGTACCGTTCTTCGTTTAGTGAATACTGACGAAGGACCCTGTATCCATTCAAATGCACTACGTAAATTTCTCGTGATCGGCGTGATTCTTTTGCTTTAATATTCCGTTTAGATCCTCTGGCTTGTTCGCTTTGTTTAAAAGTTAACCAGTTATTGGATCACCTATTGTGTAGTGAACACCAGTGTTGCGGAATGGGCGCCTCCATTCCATTCCAATTTCCTTCCAGGGAATTAGAACTTGCCGCAATTCCATTCCTTTCAATTCCTCGGAATGAAAAAGCTTAGCCCATTCCCACTCCGGGAATGAGCGGGCAGTTCAATTCCATTCCTGTAATTCCTCAACGTAGGAAAGGCATCTTGATAGTTTTATCGAGTTAATGCATTAAGAACTGCAAAAGTACGCAAAACATGTTACCAAGGTCGAGGGATTTCGGTTGGGGCACCTCCCTGAAATGGTCATTTTTCGCTATGTATGCCATGGCGAAAAAAAATTTCGGGTGGGGGGGGGGGCACGTGCCCGGTGTGCCACCCCCTGGCTACGCCACTGATGGGGTGAGGTGAACTTTCTGTGTTCGCCTGTGCGCAGGTATGCCATGTCAGGTATACAACTTAGAGAAGCACTGTTTCGAATATGCGTCCGAGTCACCGACGGCTACAGAAGGAAAAACAAAAACGTGAAGGGTGGTGAGACAGCAGGCGGCTGAGGCGCCGCCGGGGGAAAAGAGTATGCCGCCGCCGTAGTTCCGCACGACGGATACCCACGGCATAGAACCGCGGTTACGCGAAGAATAGAGACAAACTTCGGAGCAACACGGTCTATATAAGGACAGAATTGCAGTAGGCGCGTTGCTTATAAATGTACCGTGCTTCTAATCAGCCAAGCCATTTTAAAAACACTGCCTTATTGTTAAATTCGAGGCTTTGACTTACTAATGTTTGACGTTTGAAGAACAGCGCGTAGACGAAAAGGTGCTCTATTTTCGCAAAAAGACCTAATTCCTTTCCCATTCCATTCCGCGCAAAAGGCGCTTAATTCCATTCCCAGTCCATTCCTTCAAGCGTTGTCCCCATTCCATTCTGGGGGTCGCAAAAATGTGGAATGAATCCGGAGTCATCCCGATTCCGGAGTGGCAAGTCCGCAACTCAGGTGAACACCCAATTTATCTACATTTTTTGGAGGCATCTTTCGTGTGCTAAACCTTCTAACGTGCCATTTACTACTGTTTTTCTCATCTTAATAGCGTTTGTTTTATGAATATAGAGCTCATATATGCCGCCTTGTTCAACTCCGCGTATGTACGCGCCTGCTTGAACTGTGTTATTTTGATTATGCGTCCTGCCCCTTTTCCTGCAACTGCCCGTAATGTGAGGCTAGCAGTACGTTCAAAAAAAAAAAAAAAATCAATGAAGTAACATACCTTTTGCTGCAGATAATTACGTAGTTTGAGAGGTATTGAGGTATTTTAGGATGATGCGGTTGGCTGCACTGTTTTTGCAACTTCAGCTGTTGTTATTTACGCGACCATAGTAGTATCAGGGCTGGGCAAAGATACTTTAAAATTGTATCGCGATACGATACAAGATACTCAGGCAAGAAGTATTGGAGATACAGATACAAGATACTACCGCAACAATTGTATCCGATACGATACTTGCCAATTGTATCTTAAGATACTTCGATACATTCGCAAATTTGTTGTTGTAGACCCCCCATAACGTAGTAGCGAACGCCTATGCACAAAAAGGTCTGCTTGAAACTCCTAAATGTGATCAATTTCATTTCATTTTAATAAAATGTCTGTTAGTATCTCAAAAGTATTGTCCGCCTTGGTTAAAGTACATTAGTTTACTTCCGAAAGAACCTAATAAGGTTTGTTTTAGCTGCTTAACAGGACAGCTCTTTAGACCCTTAGCCCACAGTGGTTCTTGCTTGTCATTTCTGTAATTGATGGGAGTCGCTGCGGAGCTTGCCTTCGAGCTATCGAATTGCCATCAACCGCACGAGCTTCAAAAAGAAGCCTACGCACGATAGCGCAAATAACGGTGCGCAGTTTTACGTTGTCCATAAAAGACCGTTTATGCAAAACCGAATTACCGGTATACAGCAGCAACAATGCTGGTAGCACCATATTTGTGTGATGCATTGTGTATACGTCGAGCACATAGAACTGCGATTACTTTCCATTATGTTCTTATCTGCTGGCGCAAAGCGTTCGTTATCTATATACTCGCAAACGTGCAATCAATTTTTCTTCAACGAGAGAACATGTGCACCCCAGAAACGCCTCAGACGTATTGTATTGTCCCGTGGTTGTGACTATGAAGAAAGCCGCAGTGACTCTGATAGAGACGAACCACTTTATTGGGCTAACTTGGGCCCAGAAAGCTAAGTAACTTGAAGTAAAAGCAAAGCTCGCTCTAATAGCGGCAATAAAAGTCGTCGGCCTTCGGTAATCTGATCATTGGCAGAACTCGTCTTGTTTTATACGTGAGTGATCGCACCTTACAGCGTTATCGCTGGTGCTCGCATAAGCTCCCGAATGAACTAGAGTACGCGCGTACTGCGCGTAATCCTAATAATAAATGTTGAGTTTTTACGTCCCAAAACCACGATATCATTATGGGGGAGTATGGGGGGATTATGGGTGGGGGAACTCTCCGGAAATTTCGACCATCTGGTCTTCTTTAAGGTGCAATTAAATGTAAGTACTTGCACCTGTAGCATTTCACCTCTATCGAAACGCGGCCGCCGCGGCAGGATTTGCGCGATATCTTAACAGAACAACTTGAGACAGTCTCGAGGATTCCGAAACATTGCGGCGTGGCTTGCGCCGAGCGGTAATAAGTTTTTTGTGGCTTAAACCCGATTACACCAAAATAAAATAAAATAAAAGTTGTGTGGCAGTATAGTTGAACAAATTGTCGCAGGACAAGGCCGCTATTCACGATATTGCCACCTATAGCTCCGATTACCTGGCAATTCGTAATAGTTAGAAAAAATAGCGAGGCCTAAAAAAGAAAAGTAAGCAGTAGCAGAAATAAAGCAGGCAGTTAAGAGTAACGATAAAACAGATAGCTTATTTTGGCTGCACTTTAGAAAAGACACATTGCAGTCACCGGACCGAAAAAATTTCAAAGCACTAGGTAATGTATGGGATGCAAAAGAAGGACCACTAAGAAAGTACTTGTACTAACAATCATATGATTTCAAGCGCTCTTTGAATAGAAATAACAGGAAGAAAATGATGTGGTACAGCAAGATATCGTAGGTAAGCGCCTGTTTTATTAGATCTAGCATCGGTAACGGTGGTGATATAGCTAGAATTTTATTTGTGCATAAGCCAATCGCACGTAATTCAAACTGACATCCACAAGATCCTTCCAAACGCTGATGTGTGAAAGGCACGAGATGCAAAGCAACCCCGTGCTTCAGATTTTGTACTGAAGCACCACGCAGGAGAGCGGCATCATAATATGTACGTCAAGTGGTGGCTTGGGCGAGTTGGTAAGACATAATTCACATAAAAACAGCGCTAAAGACGGAGGACAAGTAAAAGAAGGACACAGACGGCGGCGCTGACTTTCAACTAGATTTATTTGCGCGGTTCTGGCAAATAAATCTAGTTGAAAGTCAGCGCCGCCGTCTGTGTCCTTCTTTACTTGTCCTCCGTCTTTAGCGCTGTTTTTATGTGAATAATATGTACGATCATCGCCGCACGCATTGTGGTAAGCGACACTGGTAAGTGGCTAAGGGTAAGTGTCATGACACCTACACAACTAAAAAGGGAAAAAGAAAGGCACGTGGGAAAGCGCGCGAACGTCTATGTTCGCGCACTTGTTTCTGTGGAGACTGCGCGAGCGCTGTTATGTTGCTCTGCGTCATAAAAAGGCTCCCGCACACCTCATCGCCTGCCCTCACTGATGGACAGGGTCGGAAGGATAAAACTATGTCACTGCCCTTAGTTTTATTCCGGTGGCAGTGCGGCACCAGTGCCAACCTGAGAAGCGGAGTTCAGTCAGCGATGATTGTTTCGCACGGTAGTATTGCGATAGCAGTATCTTGTATCTTAAGATACACGATACATTATTGAATGCATCGGAAATACAGATACAGATACTCGTCTTGCGAGACGTATCGCGATACAGATACAAGATACCTAAAGAGTATCTAAGATAGTATCTCAGATACATGTATCTTCGATACCGCCCAGCCCTGAGTAGTATGCATCAACAGAAAAAAAAAAAGGGGGGGGGGGGTCGCGTGGTATACATGCCCGTGCTTCGGTGTGGGAGTGCGGAGGCAATAGTTAAGGTTAGAGTGGGAGGAGAGGTACCCCTGGATGGGGGGGGGGAGGGGGGGTGGCCTGAGTTACCGGTCGAATTTCGTCCTAAGCGTGCAGTATATTACTGGAATGAACCTTACGTCAACAAAGTTTTGAATTTTGGCCACAACAATGACAGATCTTAAAGGGTCCCTGCAACCCTTTTTGAGCATGGTCAGAAAACGCTGCCGATCGGTAATCGAGGCTTCCGAGAACACGCGAGTCAAATACTATAGCGCAGCACGCTGCCTGGAATTCACAATAAATTCTCAAAGTCAGCTAAAAATTGCTTTCTCTTCTCTCCACAAATGACGCTACAAGCTCAAAAAATCACTCGCCACAGCCATTGTATCTGCTGATTTGAGCATGGCGCGCTTGGTCGTTACTGGGGCTGCCGCGGGAGGCCTCGACTTGTCCACGCGTGCGCGCGCGATCGCACTTAAAAACCGCGTATTCTAAGAAAAAAAAAGAGAGAAAAGGTGCTCAAGGTCACGAGGCGCCCGTGACGTATTTTCTTTCCCCGTGCCATCCCTCCCTGCTTAGCTTCCAGCGCTTTCGTCGGGACGAGAAGAGAGAATGAAATTGCCGCGTGCGACAAATCTTTCTAACTCCGCTCGTACTGGACGGATTCTAAAAATTTTTGCGGCGGTGAATTCGTGAGGCAATAAGCTCTTTTAGTGAATCCATTCCATGGCTACTTGGAAAAAGTGTTGCAGGGCCCCTTTAAATTGTGTTATCACTAGAGACCGGATTATAGGCAAATGCCTATTTTTTTCCTTGTGTTCCTATCGCGCCACTTTGATATATAAGCATGAATTATGGGTAAAGGAGGGCTTTTATAGTGTTTTTATAGTGCCTATAAATGCCTATTTTTGGGGTTTGTGCCTAAATGTCTATAAGTGCCCATAAATGCCTATTTTAAAAATTGGTGCCTAGATGAACGTTATTTAACCTCAATTTTTGTTTTCGAGTGCAGTTTGTGACCGTAATTCGTGTTACCGGGGAAAATTGACGTTTCGATACTTTATGGGGTGCAACAACCTAGTTCCCTAGTTCAACAAACATCTGGGAAGCAACCAGTAGCAGCAGTGAAATGGGACGCGCCGGCCACCTTACCCCACCGCACTGACATGGCGCGAGCGGTTGGAGCAGGGGAAAGGAAAAGACGCTATTTCTGCAACCCTAAATGGGAGCACGTCCCAGCGTGTACAGTGGAATTTGGAGAGGAAAATAAAGGCAGGAAGAGGAGAGGGGGAAGAAGAGGAGAGTGGCGTCTATGGCCGAGGACGTGGCGGGCGGCTTTTACCGCCGGTTTTTCAGTCCAGCATTTCCATGGAATTGAAGCACAAGAATACTTGGGCATGGTGGGGGGGCAGAAAACAGGAGGTGCCTGCGCGCAGCAGCAGGAATATGGAAAGCGAATGCGAAACCATGGAGTACCGTCAGGGGAAAGTAGAAAGTAGGTAAAAAAAAAAATCAGACGTGAACATGGCTTTTGTTTCGTTTCTAATTTACTCTTAAAGGGCGCTTCACCCGGTCACATGAGAAATTTTAGTCAGATACTGGAAGTGTTTGCGTGCCCAATGAAGAGCTTTGTACCACAAGAACTTTTTAATTGGTTCATTACGCGCCGCGAAAGCATGATGCCGATAGGTGAGCTTGAAACCTTGGCCACTCGCAAGCCAAATTCCTTCCCTGACCTCTTCGGTATCAGTGAAACTCGGAGCCGGAAGATCACACGACGTTGACGCATCAACACGCCATGCGCGCGCAAGATTACACTATGTGCACATGACAAGCCCAAGCCAGGTCCTGCGCACAAGCGGTGCTGTATCGTTTCGGCGTTCACTCTATAGTGTACTGCCTGTTTCCGTGGGATGGATCCGTCTATGCATTTGGAGAGGCTGGCATGGATCCTGTATCCTTACCACGACACAGCACGTCGCACAGCTGCAACTGCTGTAAGGGACGATGCACCCGAAACATGCTAAGCGTTGTCAGGGCTGGCGCCGGCACAACGCGAGAACGGCGAGAACACGAACACAAAAGAAATATAGGCAGCTAAGTCTCGCATCGCTCTCGATTCGAAGAAAAAACTAAAGAAAAACGTGCACACATTCCGTTTGTATGTTTTAATGTTTCTATTAACTTTCATTCTTCCATTCAAGCAACAGATTGCACAAATTAAACATGTAGCCTCGAATAATTCTCGCAGTTTCATGTACTACTGTGACAGACACAGGACCATTCCTTGTTGAACTTCACCTCCCCCCACATTGGTGCGCGCGCCCGTGACATAAAGGGAACGAGGCATTCAGTCTGACATTTCACCTCATTTCGGGGAGCGTAGCGTTGCAAATCTTGGCAGACGTGATCGTTAGCGCAGTGCATGCATTAGGCTTCTAGCTCGAAACGCTGAAACTTGGTAAGGGGCCCTTTATGGTGTTCATACAAAGAGGAGAAATTGACCCTGCGCTATAAGACCCGGCCAATACGAGGCTAACAGACCCTTCTGGACTTTTAATGGTCTGGCTATTGAATCCTGTACTGCCCTTCCCAGCCATGCCGAAAAGGAGCAGACCCAGGAGCGTGTTTATTCGATGGTGGACACTTAACTTACCGTTCTGGACAATAAAAGGAGAGACCGTGTTCTGGAAACCGTGGCCGAAAAGGGACCATTGCATGTCTATGTTAAATCATTAACGCCTTTGTACAATCATAAAATATAACATTTGTTTGCTTTCTTGTCGTAGACCAGGTCGCGCACGTCCTTATTCGAAAATTTCAGTTTTTGTAAAAATTTATTGTGCCTATATTTACGATTTTGAGGGGCCTAAAACTGTGTTTTTCCTGCCTATTTTTGGCGCCTAAAACACGATTTTTAGTGCCTAAAATCCGGCCTCTAGTTATCACACCCCCCTCCCTGCCTCCAATAGGCTGAGGTAATGGTACTTGACCCAACTATGAATCGAATCGTTGGAGCATGGTTTTTTATGTTCTTCATTTGCTTGTTTTTAGTCTATTGTTGTTACCGTTTTTATTGTTTTTGTATTCTATTTTGAAATTCGTGTCCTTGCCGTCAGGACTGTACGGCAGTTGTTGGTTAGTATATGACCGTCTCGATATCTTATCTATCTATCTATCTATCTATCTATCTATCTATCTATCTATCTATCTATCTATCTATCTATCTATCTATCTATCTATCTATCTATCTATCTATCTATCTATCTATCTATCTATCTATCTAATCTGCCTGGCTGCCGACCCACCCACCCTCCTTCCTACTTACCGACCGACCCACTCCACTCACCTACCTACCTACCTACCTACCTACCTACCTACCTACCTACCTACCTACCTACCTACCCACCCACCCACCCACCCACTAATCCATTCATCCATCCACCCTTTCCTTCAGTAGATATTGTTGTCACCGCCGAGATATCGTGATAACGCGCACGCCAGCGACGACCGCGCTCGTAAAATCAAAGGTCGCAGTTCCTGCTCGAGGGACTTCCCCCTCCCCCCCTTCTTTAACGCTCGTTAAAGACGGGCGGGGCGTTTCCTCTCTGCTTGAGCATTCGACGGCCGGTCTAACAGGCGGGGAGATCTTATCGCATGCGCCTCGGAGCGACGGAGATGGGCCAGCTCGTTTGATCTCCGCTTCAGCCGTGTTCGTCGCCCCCGCTCGCGCGCTATTACCCGCGGGTAGAACGCACGATGCTCTGAGGGATCTTATCAATTTGGACTTTATACGCGACATGACGGCGACGGCAAAAACCCGTCGAGACTGTCCATATAATTGCTATCGCAATAAAAACTTGCCATCCTCCCCGCGCGGCGAGGCAATCGAAGGTACAGAAGCCCGGCATACTAGCACGTCATGCTCCAAACATCCAATAAAAAACAAAAAAATGTCAGCATCAGGTACATAGGCTGCCACTTCTAGTTTGCAACAAGAATGCGACAGAGGCGCGTGAAGTACTCTCTGCTTACTAAAATGGTCCACTCCACAGGGCCGTAACTAAGGGGGGGGGAGGGGGGGGTTGAGGGGGGGTTCTGACACCCCCCCGAAGTTTTTCACGCTTTAACTTTTCGGGTGATAATAAAATATTTACATGCCTTCACAGCCACCACCAGTTGCCAAAGTTACCGTTCAGCGTCCAAACCCTTCCCGAAAAAAAATCCTGGGTACGGCCCTGCCACTCCACGCTTGAAAACCCAGACATCCGTACCTCCCGCCGAAAGCAGTGCTGCCGCGGGACCCTTTGGGGGGGGGGGGGGGGGGACGCGAAGGCGAAAAGGTCACGTGTTGCCAACTGGCCTATCGCAGGGCGCGTTCGCTACTTTTGAAAGTGGAGGGGCTTAACGTGCAAAAGTGTCGCGGCTTCAGTTTTCCAGCTATGTAATTATAGGAAACTCCCTGGTTTTGTATTGCTGCTTCCAGATGGCGCGACAGTCTGCAGGCCACCCGCAGAATCGGGGCAAGGCGGTGAAAGGACGTGCGTTTCGAGGGCTCCTGAACGGCAGCATAATGTAGAATAATATCTGGGGTTTTACGTCCCAAAACCACAATATCATTGTAAGGGACTCCGTAGTGGAGGGCTCTGAAAATATCGACCACCTCGTGTTCTTGAACGTGCACTAACATTGCACAGTACACGGGCCTCTACCATTTCGCCTCCACCGAAATGCGACCGCCGCGGCCGGGATCGAAACCGCGACCTTCGGGTGAGCAGCCGAACACCGTACACTCTAAGAAAAAGTCGAGTATTTTGGGAGTATTTCTGCTACACAACAGTAATCGTCATCTGGCTTGATCACGTTTCCTCTCTTGAAAACCCGGCTGTCGGCACATTCCTATCGAGAATGCTATGTCACGCCGATAACGCGCGCGGCGTTCGTGACCAGGAAGTGCCGGGACGGCGGTGATAACGCCAGGAAAGTACGCGGGGTAGATGACGATTATGGTTGTATAGCAAAAAGACACCCTTTTTACTGGATTATACCACTGTGCCACGGAGGCTGACATGTATAATGAATGTAGAGTGCATATGTAATGCCTTGTTCTTAAGTGCGCGCCAACGTTAACTGTGTTCTTTTGAATATGTATCCTATAAAGTTAATAATTTAAGATACAATCTGCTGCAGTTAATGACGATAATGTGCGAGATTGCTTAGGATGATAGGGTGGCTGCTAGGCTTGTGCGAATGGTGAATTTTAGGTTCGAAGCGAATTCGAAGCAAATACACGATTTGGTCGAATAATTTCGAGTCGAATTCGAATACTACATATCACATATTGTAAAGAAAAATGGGCATATTTGTCATGACCCAAATAACCTGCACAATATTTAAAAAAAAAGTTGAGACAAGACCTGTGCAAATGCCATTCTGTTTGGTTCAAAGGAAGTGGAAACAACATTGTATAGTAGCAGGATTTGACTTTCGGTAGAATGCAAATGATAACCTGTAAAATATGTTACGTTTTAAAATTTACTATACTTTTATCATATAAGCCGGTATAACAGGCTTTTAAACTTAAAAAAAAAATGATGAATCGATGTGAGGGTATTCAGCTTGAAGTGCGGCTTCGCGGCAGTGCGGATTTCCCCTGGATAGGTGTTTTCATTCCTTAGCACTCCTCGGCTGCAGTGAAACCACCGTTACGGGGGTTACATGCGGGCTAATGTACACCTGGATAGGTGTTTTCACAGTTTAGCAGTTCTCCGTTGTCGTGAAGCCACCTTTACAGGGGGTTACACGCCGACTAATATACACTCATTCGTTCATTTCAAATACTTCGAAATTTTCAATAATTTAAATTCGAATCGCAGCGAATTCGAATGCTTTAATATTCCTTCGAGTATTCGAAGCATTCGAATATTCGCGCAAGCCTATTGTCTGCATTGTTTATCCCGCTTCAATTGCTGTTTTGTATTAGACCTCGTGGGGTGCGTAAGCTGGATTGGGTTTAAGAGAGGGAAGAGTTCGGTCCCCCCCCCCACGTTTAAGTGAGCACGGGGGGGGGGTGGCCCCCCCCCCCCCCCTCGCCTACGCTGGCGCCACGCCTCGCGATCAGAGCCGATGAAAATTAGGCTCGACTTTGATCAGATGCTGCCACAGTGGCCATTTCGATCACGACCAAAGCCGATCGGAATCAAGATGATCCGGATTATTCATTACTGGCTGCGCAACACACACACGGACAAGATAGAAATATACACCATGGGCGCACAGGCCCAATTGTCACGTCTGTTGCTACCGATCCGGATTAGTTTTGACCGTGTAGCAGCTATACCACCCATTCAAAATTTGTCCAACAGCAATTATCGTAATCCACCATTATGATTTATTATTCTTCGTCATAATGAGAGACCTTGTAGTGGACATAGAGTTAGTGCAGACCGTACAGGAAAGGCTGGGCTGAAAGAGCGCCGACCACAACAACATCGCCATTACCCTACCACTGAGTTTGTCGCCTGTGTGCAATTATTTAAAGATCGGCTAAAATAATTAATGCTACTCATTATTAGTAATACTGGAGATGTAAATCGAAAACGCTCATTTCGACAAATTAGAAACGTGCAGACAGTGTTTAACGTTCATTCAGATTTCTTGGAAAGATTCAAAGCCATTTAGGCAATTTTCTGCGCGTTGAACTGGCGGCGCAGGAAGATGCGTTTGCAGGCGCCTTGGCTAGATGGCGCCACCGTATCCACTCGAGTTCGAGCTCACTGCCGATTGCGCGTCTTCTGACTGAGTCATGTGAGCATAGGTCGGCAAAAAAATTCAGAGCTTACTCGACTCACTCATGGAACATACCTCGCCCTTAGCGCTCACTTGGACTCGCACTCACCAATGTTTTCCTCAATGGAACTGAGACTCAGACTCACTAAAACTCTCCTCGATCGGGCTCACTTGGTCTCAAGCTCACCAAAATATTACTCACTTGGACTCACTCGGACTCACTCACGGCTCTATCAGAGTCTGATGAATCTGAGTGAGTCGGCTCATGAGTCCGTTAGCGTACTATTAGCTGTTTCGTCCAAGGTGCCGATGCTTTTCAACACCGATGTCTCGCATAATCGGTGCTCTATATGGTGCTTTTGATCTCGTGTCTTTAAATACGAGTTATCAGTGGCTGCAATCCACTAAGGACATTTTTATTGAAACTGATGACTCACACGAGATGTTTTTAACGTGCCCTTTCTTTGAAAAAGAATGGGGGGGGGGGGGGGTCAGGCCCCCTCCCCCCCTACGTAACTCGCGCATCTGTTCAATTAATACTGAGCTGGCGTATCAACGCTACCGCGTTGATGTGCGAGTGGGCATAATTAGTATAAAGGTGAGCTGACATAAGGCATATAGTAATGCTGAAGCTGAGTCCGTAGGACGGGAGGTCGGCAAAACAATGTGGAGATCACTCAGACTCACTCATGAAATATACGTCGCCCTTAGGGCTCACTCGGACTCACATTCACCAATACGCCTTCCCTAATCACCTAAAGTGGGGGGGGAGGCGTATAGTCTACCCCATACATTTTGTTAGTCGGACCCGTCCCGTCACTGTTTTAAGGGACACTAAAGTGAAACAATAATATAGTTTGCACCGATAAATTATTCTCTGAACACTTCAGTGTTATTAATTTCGCTACCATAGCTTTATCAATAGATGATAGACTCACTGTCAAAACTTTCACTTTCAAATATCCCGCCGAAAATCTCCGATGGTGACGTCACGAATTTCAAGCAGTCTTTTTTTCTCATATTTTGGCCGCAGTTTCTCAACGACACTTCCTGAAACTTGGTAGGTCAAGTCTCTGGCTCCCTCAGAGGACAACGTACTTCATTTTTACGGATAAGGAACTACGTTGACCCTAGTAGACGACGTCAAAATCTATGACGTCACGGCTTTGGTGCGGGAATTTGAACATGGCGTCGCCACTCGCATTTTCCTTTTGCGCGTTTACTCGCTTACCAAGCGTTTTCTCGCGGCAAGCATCGTGTTTGTTATGGCGATGGAGTAATTTACTAATACAAGAAAAATTCTTTTTCTCTATATTGTTTTTCTTTTTTTCTTTTTTTTTTTTGAAGAGCAGTCTCACGGCCACTCAGGTTTTCGACGATAATGGTGGCTGTAGTTACATTCCAAAGAGTGTTTATTCCCATCTTTACTCCCGGAAAACGAAGGACCAATGGCAGGCCATCGTGATAAGCACGTCACCGCGTAATTTTCGCTTTTTTCATCCATTGCGAGGCATGCTGTCTTTTGGACTTGATTATCGGGGGGGAAGGGGGGCGCTGCGATGAAACTGTGCTGCTCCCCCGCCTCCCCCAATGGGGAACAATGCTCATGTCTCTGTGGGATTGGGCTTGAATTGGAGCGATAAAAACAGCATAGAAAGACAGAGAAATGGGGAGAACGAAAGGCAGAAAGAAGAAGAAGGGGAGAAAGAAATAATCAAAGAAAGAGAGAGAGAAAGAAATAAAGAGCGAGTAAAAGAGTTAGAAAGACAGAGGCAGCGAGAAATACAGAGAAAGAGAGTGAGAAAGGGAAGATAGAGACAGAAAGATCGAGAAATAAATGAATAAAGAGAGAGTGAGAGAGACGAAGAAATGTAAATAAACAGAGACAAAAAAGACATGCACAGTAAGTGAGATGGGAGAAGAGGAAAGAACTGGAGGAAATGAAGAAATCGAAAATTCGCATAACTTAGCAACGCGTGCAACAGCCAGGACTACGTAAGAAGCCCATCGACTCCGCTGTCTTGTTAGCATTGGGTCTCCAGTGCAAGCTACGCAATTTTTTTAATGCGGAGCACATTAGGGGGCCTGTCGTAAGCTGTGATCGTATACTGTCGTCTTCGCTTGGCGTAACGCTGGCAAAACCACATATAGCATAGCCAGCTGTGGCATATTGAGCGAGCCCTTGCTCCAAAGAGAAATCTTCTTCCTCTTGTTCTTCGAGGGCCTTGATGATGATATTAAGGGCGGAGCACTTAAAAAAAAACCGTATAAAAATTCAAAAAAAAGGGAGCAAGCGAGAAGTAAAAAGAGAGAGAAAGAAAGAAAAAAAAACAGGAAGAAAACTAGAAATAAACAGAAATAAAGAAAGAAAAAAACGACAAAAAAAAACTACAAGAAAGAAGAAAGATAGAGAGGAGGAAAAAAAATCACGCCATATCCACGAAGTGAATGATGATGAGTGGGCGAAGCTCCGGGGGTAATCCTCCGTAAATTTTGCCCACTCGATCATCATACAAAGACCTGACACAAACGCGGGGGTGTGGTGTGATTATACATACAGTATATACACAATGTTTCATTATTTACATACTGATAAAGTATATACACAATGTTTTATTATTTACATATGGGGTAGATGATGATTTTGTGCAAGAGCTCTACGGACCACAAGGAGGGGGTTCCCCTAATTTTGTTTTCGTCATATATGACGTTAAGCTCAGGGGAACGTTTGTTGTCGGCGTTGCCGTTTTGCCTTTCGAGGGCGAGAGCGCGTTCACGATCGTTTTCATCCATGGCAGAAAGAGAATGTGTGGTCTGGAACGCGCTTATTCTTCATGGTCATCAGCGTCATCGTCATCGTTATCACGTGTAGTAGGTACATTCCACTATACGGTGGCTACGACGGACGGCGCCGGACTAGCCTATGCCCTAAGGAGTTTCACCCCTAAAAAGAGAAAAACCGAAGAGAAACAAAGGCTGCCCAGCTCCGCACTTCGTTCAGGCTTGAAAACACTAGTGCGAAGCCGCCTTAATTTTTTTTTTTTTTGAGTTTGACATGGGGCGACTTAGAAAGCATACATTGCAACTATTTTGAAGACACACGTAAAACAATATACACAACCTCTCTTCCTTCTTTGCATCGTTCACAGCGGCAGGGAATCGAGCCCACGACTTGCTCAGCCACCGCGCGTCGGGTGTGGGCCGCTTTGATAAACGATGTACCACTGACCGAACACTCCTATAGAGCTGTTTTCTTACGGAGACGGCAGTGACGATGTATGCTCGAGCGATAAAACGAGTGGCACCAGCTGTAGTCGGGGGGGCACTCCTTGTGCGTTGGACCGTGCCTTCTCGGTCATGCACCGATGTTTATAATTCGTCGGCGGAACTGGGCAATCGTGGTTCCGCGTCCCAATTACGGCCGAATCGTTTTATCTGGCCCACTGGAGAACGCATGGCTGTGGATGATAGCTTTTAATGGGGAAGCCTTTTGTAAGAAGTGAAACAGGGTTTCGGAAACGGTTCCCCGGTCAGTTTATGGGTCAGCATTAAGAAAAAAAGATGCAATTATATGTTGCTGTGGATTTGAAACAACTACAGAGTCCAAACCTCGCTATAGCGAATTCGGATAGATGCGTCAGGTCCGCGTGGTTCGGCGTGGCTTTTCTAATGGGATCCGCCGCGGTGGTGCAGCGGTTACGGTGCTCGGCTGCTGACCCGAAGGTCGCGGGTTCGATCCCGGTCCGCGCCGGTCGCATTTCGATGGAGGCGCAATGGTAGAGGCCCGGGTACTGCGCGATGTCAGTGCACGTTAGCGAACACCAGATGGTCAAAATTTCCGGAGCCCTCCACTACGGCGTCTCTCATAATCATATCTTGGTTTTGGGACGTAAAACCCCAGATATTATTGTTATGTTATCGTTGCTAGGCTTTAGCTAGGTGATGCTAGGTTGTTTCTACGTTGACTCTCAGCGCAGAGAGGTTCGCGTTAAACCACAGACAGTCACAGACACGACAAGGATGTCCCAACTCTAGAGACAGAAACTCGCGCTGAAACCGAGCGTTCGCACCTCTCGTAGATCTACGGGCACGTCGTCGTTGGCGTAGGGCCTTTCCATCGCTTCGGGGTCTTCTCGCAGCCGCCGTTGCCTTTCCCGTTCCGTAGTATTCACTGGTCGTACGTATACGCTGGGTATTTGCTCGCCGCCGTCGTTTCGCAGCCATTTGTTGGGCTTACTGATGCATTCTTCATTTTTAATGGACCAGTGGCGAGTTGTGGGATTTACTCAATTTCTCTGGCACATACCCGTTTATGACGACGATAGTTTCGCGGCAGGGTTGACATTTTACGGCTGGCTTAAACAGCTTAGCTGTTAAAAATTCTGGTAATACACGTAAAACACGTTATAAACAGCTTTCTCTGAATATACTGCAGGGTTATCTAAGTCCTGGAGTCAATTTTATGCGCAGAAGGGCTTATACTGCGCTAAGCGCGGTAATTTTTTTGGAGAACGGCAGGGGGCCGTTATCTCCGAATACGCGAATTCAGCGATCGGCGAGTGGTTCTTGAACCGGGTGCGTTGCAAGCTTCGAACACCGTTTTCGAACCGGTCGTTGTTGCCGCGTGCGTCGTTAGCGCGCTAAACCATCCCTGAAGAAGAGAGAAGTCGACTGCGCACGCAATCGAATCGGTGACCCCTTTTTCGAATTACCACAGTATCCCTTTCGTGCCTCACCTCTTTTTCTTTCTTTCTTTCTTTCTTTCTTTCTTTCTTTCTTTCTTTCTTTCTTTCTTTCTTTCTTTCTTTCTTTCTTTCTTTCTTTCTTTCTTTCTTAACCCCAGGTGGTCTAAATTTCCGGAGCCCTCTACTACGGCGTCTCTCATAATCAGATCGTGGTTTTGGGACGTTAAACCCCAGATATTATTATTATTATTATTATTATTATTATTATTATTATTATTATTATTATTATTATTATTATTATTACTATTATTTATTTTGTCTGCATAGAGTTTCCTACAATATTCACTAGAGGGAACTCTGGCGCTGCGATCGTTCAGCCACCACAGGTACGATGGGTAGTACATGTACATGCCTAGTTTTCGTGCTTGCGGCTTCGAACGCAGTCGTGGCTTTGTTTATTTTACAGTTTGTTTCGGATAAAATTAATGGCTCGTTGTGAACCTTGTGACCTGATTTCAATTGGGGAGCATAAGAGGGTCAAAGGTGGTGAAGTGGGGCTGCTGAACTTTTTTTTTTTTAATTGATTACCAGTTGTCCACGAGTCACACGGAGCCTAAAGAAAGAAGCTTGAACAAATTCATGTACTACCTATCATTTCCATGCTGGATGAAGTGCGATGCGTTGCAGCTCCCATAGACACTAGCGCCAGATTTTCCTCTAGTGTATTGTTATGAAACGCTACGATTGTCTGGCGGCCAATACAGCGTCGGAGACGCATTACGCATAGACGCTTGACTGCATATAGAAGCTTGTCTATGTGTTTTGCGTTGAGTGCTTGATAGCTTGCACGTGACTTCATGGATCTTGACGCACTGGTGCTCTAACATGGTGGCTTTGATGACGTCATTGCAGCTTAACCCTTTCAGTCCCAGTGATTCCAATTGGAATCATAAATTATGTAGGTCAGTCAGCAAGCATCTGGTAATGATAAAGCGTTGTTCTTCTTCAAGAGCCCGTATTTAGCATCTGCCCTACATGTGGTGTCAACATGGTACACACAATACAGCGAGGTCACGTCTGAACGAAGAAATTACAGAAGCGGTCGTGCTGTTCGCGCATTTCGCTGAGGCAGCGTCTTCTTTCACCGTGCAGAGATAGGGCATTTATTTTAGTTCTGCGCCAGAAATTTGCATTTTGGCTATTGGACATTATGCTATCCTATCTGAATAACATTTAAAGTAATAAGCGAAGTAAAAATTATGGAAATATTATTAAATAAAATTATTTATTAAATTAATTGTCCCATTAATTACTCTTCACTGAAAAGTGTGAGCAAAGATTTTTTTCAGTTTTTTTGGACTACCACAATCATGCGCATCTCAAAATGTAAAATCTAGTTGCTTACATTGAAAATAGTTAATTCGGGACTGAAAGGGTTAATTACGTGGAGATTAACCAGCTTTCATGTAATAACGGCTGCACTGGAACTTTTTACTGCCTCTGTACACGAAGAATGAAAGAACAAGCATGCGATATGTTGTTAACCTTAAAGGGCCTCTCACCACCCCGCGTTGAAAGACGAGGGAGTTGTTTCCTCCTCGCCTTCGCTACCTTTTCTACGGGTGATATATCCTCCTCGCCACTTATTTCTTAAAAGCGCGTGAACAATGTCAGCATTAAGCGCTCGAGCCTATCAGGATTTCGCGCTGCTCGGCTACACGCTGTTGTCGCAGCTTGCGCAGTCGGAAACACACAAAATGAAGTGAAATCAGTTGATCGCGCACGATAGTAACGCGAGACATGGAAGATCTGATGGGTGGATACGTGGCAAAACAGTGCAGGAGACAATTCACATCTGATATTTCGCGTGTATGGACCAATCGAGAGCATGTATTCTATGTAGTACGTCACGGGAATCAATGTCTCCGTCACGAAAGTGTGCAAGGAAGACGAGAAACGCCAGGAGAGAATAATGCCCTCGTTTTTTGTATTTTGAGAGGCTGGTGTGGGGCCCTTTAACGTTAACATCACATACTTCGCGTCCAACTACGTTCGTGCCCCAACGTCACAGTTTCAGTGACGTCAGTGAGAGCCTTTCAATACAAAAACGTGTTCATAGATGTCAAGAAATCAACCGGTTGAAATCGTTGAAATCGAACGCCAACTCTGACCTGTTTTCATGCTTACCGCTTCTTATTTCTTTATTATATCTGGTCAGACTGAATCGCGCTAATAAAGTCAGACGATCTCTTATGCATTCACCTAAAACGACTGGAACGTGAAAGCTATGTTCTTCCTTTCCTCAGTCGACTGTATTGACCCCGCCCCCCCCTCCTCTCCCGAATGCCTACTGCAGCTAACATAGCTTTGCACGGCCTCCGTGATCGGCCCACCTTCGACCAAGTGACGATGTCATATGTGATGACATCATCATGTGACGTCACAAACTTCGCGATATGCAACGTCATGATTACGTCGTATATTGATGTCAGCAATGAAATACGACAGGATTGGCGTTCGCTTTCAATCGGTTTAATCTTACCATCTGCGAACACTTTTTGTAGATATCTAGTGACGTCACATAACGGCGATCTGTGATGTCACGATGACGTCATCACATTATGACGACATCTTGCATCACTTCTTGCGCAAGCCGACGGCCACTTTTCGCGTATCATGAGGCATCTAAGCGCTTTTCAGACGCCACCTATGACCAACTTTCTGCAAATGTGTCAAATCGATGCAACTTTTTTGCAAGGCACTCTGTATTCTATTACAACAAAAGTAATGCCAGGATACGTTGAATTGTGTGTATTATAGTAATTAATCCTAATTAAATTGACATTAAATATGTTTATTCTGAAGTCATTCATGTGCTGTTTTTCCAGAAATAGAACGAAATCTTATGCTGGAAATATAGTTCAAATCCGGTTCTGGTCGTGTCCATTTTGAGCAAAGGCAAATTACTGTTTTGACTTGGCTCGCGGGAAGGGGCACGTCGAACAACGCTTAAAACATGGCAGTGCCTTCAGCAATGTGATGACATGCAACAGCACACTGCAAAATGAAGTTAAATGAAGACAAATTTATTTTGCAGGAGGCTCAATTAATCCAAAGCTCAATGTGTCTCGCTCTGTCTTAGCCCCTAGGCGATACCAACAGCAAAAACATGTGTTGTACACAATTGTGTGCATAGCGTCTCAAAAGGTTTTTAAAACAAGTAACGATAATGCCGTTGCAACTCGCCCACTCTGCCATGCTCTTGAGACTCGTTTGCTGGTAGCTGAAAGAGAGAGAGAGAAGAAATATAGGAAAGGTAGGGAGGTTAACTAGACTATGTCCAGTTTGCTACCCTACACTTGGGGAGGGGGGATAAGGGAGTAAAAGAGAGAACGGGAAGAGAGAGAGAGAAAGAGGGACACATTGCACACCACACACACAGTGCAGGGTTTCATAGGGGGTCGCTCAGTGATGCTGCCTTCAAGTACTGCAGGAGGGCTCGTGTGGCTTTCTGCGCTGATGCATTGTGAGACCATGCTCCCAAGATCTTTTCTTGAGTGAAGGGCCAATCGTCGAGTCGCTGGTAGTTGAAACAAAATAAAAACATTATGCGATGGCCCAGAAATCAGTAAAATTTGCGAATGAGCTCTTGCAAAGCGGCTGCGGAGCGTTAAACCGTTCATCTCGGGGGTTTAGTTGAGCACGCTCTTTCTACAAGGCTCGGAGCTCGCAGAACACGCATCGCATGCAAAAGAAAGTATACATCGCGTGGTGAGATGGCGAGATGGCGATCAGCACGTGCGGCCGAGGCGGCTCGCGCCCCTCGCAAATCAATCTTGGTAGAGGCGGACCCTCCCCTCGTGTGAGGAAAACGCCTCGCCTCGCAGTCTCGGGATGATAAAGCGACGCGAACTTATACCACGCGACTGGGCCGGGCACTGCTCGCCGCACCTATAGGCGCTACTGTGTATACGGACGGCTTTCCCCTCGTCCTTGCATACATGCATGTGTACAGTCGTGGACAAATGAAGCGGGGACAAGGAAGGCATTACAAAGTATAATATGTCTCGCGAATGATAGTTCGATGGCGGTGTCCGAGACCGCCGATTATACGGTGGTCAAAGATAGCTTAGACGTTAAAATAAGCGTGGAAGCCGAAGTCTGCCCGATGTTATTAGTATACTCGCTGTATCAGGAACAAAATAACTCGTTTTTTGTGAACCCTAACTTGTTCGTATTCCATTTACCCATGAATGTGCGCATGGCGCAGTACAAAAATAACGCACGGGTGCGTGTGTGTGTGTATGTGTGTGTGTGTGCGTGTGTGTGTGTATGTGTGTGTGTGTGCGTGCGTGTGGGTGTGTGCGTGCGCGCGTAACAACGGCACTTGACGCAAACAGCAGCACATATACCACAAGCATTTAGGTAACGTGTGGATGCGCGTGCGTTATTGCTGGCTTATGCAAAGGCTGACATGACGTCACCATCTTGACCGCGTATGTCTTTCTCTTTAATGCGACTCGACCCGCTATGTCTCTCAGTCAGCCAGACCGGTAGCTCATTCATGCAGTACGCGAACGCTGGCGTGACGCGGTCCACCCAGCTAAAGCTCTGACAGGGCTTTCGCTTTGCGAAAGATCGAACGGCCCCAACCGCTATGCACTGAATAGTACGTGGCTCGCACCGGCAGCGCAGGCCCGTTCGGGAACCGAACGTTTCATGATTAAAAAAAGAAGGCTTTCCCAAAGCGCATGCAGGCACAGCTTTTGCGTGTATAGTGCCTTGCACGTATCAAACACTCCTTTTACTGCACGGGGCTGGGTGTGACGCGCGCGCGGGCTAGTGGTGGTTATTAGGCGTTGCCTACTGAACGAGATCTTGCGCGTGCGCGGTGCATCGAGAAAGGCGACGACTATCCTGTAATGCCGAGCGCCGCTTCGAAATGAGCGTCTCGAAGGTGCCGCCGCCGTATTCGCGTAGTGAAGGGGCCGACCAACGCCCCTCTTTTTGTATAAGATTGCGCGTGCGCCTATACGGATGGGTTTTCGGCATTCGCGGGCGAAACTGGAACGGGGGGCTACTCGGACAGTGCCGTGAATGCATGCAGAAGATGAGGCGTCCATCTTTCTTTCTTTCTTTCTTTCTTTCTTTCTTTCTTTCTTTCTTTCTTTCTTTCTTTCTTTCTTTCTTTCTTTCTTTCTTTCTTTCTTTCTTTCTTTCTTTCTTTCTTTCTTTCTTTCTTTCTTTCTTTCTTTCTTTCTTTCTTTCTTTCTTTCTTTCTTCGAAGGCGATCAGCTTACAAGGAAAATACGACGAACATACAGAACGCTACGAACAAGCAAAGGCAAGCTCAGGAGCTGGTCAGTAACAAGCAGAAGTCAGCGAAGAAGCAGACGCTCATGAAGCACAGAAGAAGCAAAAGCAGACGACGCAACCGACACCTAGGCCTATATTTATAGACGCGTGCCGTCTATACAGGCAGAACCACGCAAGTTAGCGGTCAGCGCGCGTGTTAGTCAGTGCGCTTACGAGGTACAGTTATACATATGTATGCGGTGAAGTTTTTTTTGGGGGGGCCGGACAACACGAAGGCGCGTGCATCGCTCTTCTCGCGTGCCGCGTAGTACTCGTTTTCTCGCAGTGAGACCTCATTTTCGCTATCTCGCACAACTATCCGAGTTACTGGCCTATAGAGGTCTTACCAGTATCAGCTGTGGAGATCACTTTCAACCGAAAACACATCCCCTTCTTACTTGTCCTATCCGTGTTCGGCGTGTCTTCTGGTCAAACGTGCATACATGTTTTTTTTTTTTTTGTCAGCTTTGTATTTAAGGCGAGAGTCTAAATTTTCTCGTTGCACGGTCCCTTGAGCGAAACATGGCAAGCGAAAAAAGTGGTGCAAAAACCATCGTGGTTTAACACGCTAGTGACGTAGTACCATGACGTCACGATGCGACGTCGCACGTCACGTCACGAGTTATGCAATCGGGGACCAGAATTTTTCGTAACACATTTACGAGCCAGATATTGAGTTACATTGACGCTGCTTACCCGAAGGTCGCGGGATCGACTCCTGGCCGTGGCGGCCGCATTTCAAGAAGGCTAAATGCTAGATGCATTTGTGCTTTAATTTTAGTGCACGTTAAAGAGCACCAGGTTGTTGAAATTTCCAGAACCCTCCGCTACGGCGTGCCTCATAATCATATCGTGGCGAAAATCATAATCATAAATCATCATAACCATATTTGGGACGTAAAATTCCAACAAATACTATTATTATACCTTGATGCTCCCAGTCGACTGCTTTGTTCCCCAGCCCCGTGAGGCGTTCTGCACTTCACTTGGTGCTGCACAACCTCTGGCATCGGCCCATCAAGCGACAATTTTTATCTCATGACGTCATGATGGCGTCACAAACTTCCCGCGCTGTGACGTCACGGATGTTCGGTCGCGTGGGTTTTTTGTGCCACTTCATTCGCTGGCCATGTTTCGCTCCAGGAGCCATGCAATGAGAACCCTTAAGGCTTATAAAAAGGTTCGCTATCAACAGTTCGATGGCGCTGAGGTTTCTAAATGATGCAAGAAGTTTATTATACATATTTGCAACTGGGTTAGGGAGCTGAGGATATTTCTTCCTTCGTTGTTCGAATGTCTCTCGTCTCTGCCCGGACGCCGTGTCACCCCGCGCCGGCCACACTCTCTCCCTCTCTACTTGTTCTTGATCGGGCGAAAGGAAGATCGTTAACAAGGCTTTCATCTTGAAGAAGAAAAAAAAGGGGGCGGGGGGGGGGGATGACAGTTACTGTAACCGCTGGAAGAGAGTTACGCAACTCTCAAAGAGTGCATGCTTCGAATCCC
Organism: Rhipicephalus appendiculatus; assembly: GCA_030522465.1. Lineage (NCBI taxonomy): Eukaryota > Metazoa > Arthropoda > Arachnida > Ixodida > Ixodidae > Rhipicephalus > Rhipicephalus appendiculatus. Next base: position 11,377 of record JALIZH010015436.1, on the reverse strand, counting down.
CAGTGTTTCTCCGAACTGTCAGCCACCCGCCCTTTCCAAGGAGGCCGTGTACACAAACTTCTCCAGCTCGCGTCAGCCACGTCACCTTCAATACAAACTCCGCGCAGCGTGTCGGCTTCACACAAGAATCGTTTTCGAAGAGACGTTCTGGCGACGGCCGAGTTTATAGGCTCACTCCGCCGAGTCCCTTTTCCTCCTCTCCCCTCTTCGTCGCTCTAATTGCGTCCACCACGCGACGATGCGCGTCCCAGCAAAGAAAGCGGGGAGGGTCACGAAGAACCGAGAAGGACACGACACCGGTCAGCTGCGGCGCGACGGGACTTCACACACCGAACTCGACCGCGTTTTTTTTTTTTTTTTCACAGCCCACCGTGCAGCGGCGCGGCCTCCTGAATGCTGCTGTCGCGTGCGAGCACCAGTGCAGTCTTCAGCGCGGCAGTAGCGGGACGTTCTATAAGAGAGAGAGAGATAAAATACATAAGGCGTAGTAAAACTGTGCCTCACACGTTGGATGCCACCTAAACTGTGCCGACAACACCCTCTTGAGAGGCTCATCATCGTTGTCTGTGAGGAGGAGAGGGGGGTGAGACCGCAAATGCGGTTTGCGATCTGCTGGCAAACTTTCTTTCTTTCTTTCTTTCTTTCTTTCTTTCTTTCTTTCTTTCTTTCTTTCTTTCTTTCTTTTTTTCTTTCTTTCTTTCTTTCTTTCTGTCCTGCCGCCGCTTGCGCGAACGGTGTCAAAGTCGCCGCCGCCGCTACCGCCTTGGCATTGTGCGCACGTGCTCTCGGCGTCAAACGTCACGCGCAAGAGGCGGTGGCCCCCGCGATGGACAGAGACGGGTGTGTGCTGCGCTACAGCGAGCATTGCGCTATATCGAGGTAACGCCACCCGCGGTGCGCGATCCCTAACTTACTGCGCCTTCTTCGCGCGCTGCCGACTCCTGCTCAGCTCCCGTCAGTCTGTCTCACGTCTGGCTAGCGTTGTTTTCTTTCCTTCTTTTTCGATTTGCACGACGCGGCGCTGTTACGGTGGCTTACAGTGCAATGGTCGACGCAGTGGCCTTTGCATTCCCTTCAGCCCTTTCTTTATTTTCTTTTCGTTTTCGTCACTCCATTGTGAATGCTAGCCACACGCTGGCCGCTAAAGTGGAGGGCGTGTCGCCGTTGTGCCGCCCTGTCGGTTAATGAAGCGAGCAATGCGTGGTTGGAGAGGCCGATGCCGAACGCAGTCCTGGGAGTTGGCAGGCGTTTGATTGGGTGGACACGGTTTGGAGTGTCAGGTGGATCAGGGATGTCGCAATTGATGACGATGAATAAACGTTTATTTTCGAAGCAGTATACCGAATCAAGGCCCGCTTCTGCTCTTGGTGGGAGGTTTCCTTATTTCAGGAACCATCTGGCATTTGCTGCCTCCTTGGTCTTCACGAGGCGTTGTTCTTGTTCCAGGTACTCGGAGATGCGCTCGGCCTCCCACATTTCGATGAGGTCTTCGCTTCCTTCTTTGGCGTCGGAGTCTTTCGGTGTAGGAGATACGTCCGTAGTCGGATAAAACTTAACGAGTCCGGCTGTGATCGCCAAGTCGCGAGAAACGCGGCGACCGATCGCTTACACGACTGCAGAAATTCGGCGGACATTATCGTCAAAAACCTAAGTGCCCACAACCATTCTCTTTAAACAATGACGGGGCAGGAGCTCCGCTTGAGTAAATGTTATTGGGCAGAATTTGGCGCCAACTCCTTAGGTCAGTAGGGAGGGAGGGGTTCCCACGCCATTCCCCGCGCACGCGGCCTCCATGTACACACCCAGAAAACGCCCAGCGGTTCCTTGAATCCGACCTTCAAGGGAAGCCGAGCTCACGCCAGCGTCTGTGGGTAGTGTCAGTAACGCAGAAAATTGTTTACACACTGACAGAAATATGGCGCCGAGCTGCCGGCGACGTTTCTCCAGGATTAATTGACGCGTGCTTCGTTCCATGCACATCGCGTGACATCGCAACGCTGTCCACAGTGCTTCGACTAAATGCTAGTCGCGCTGAGGATAAAAAATCACAGTTTCACCTCAAGGGTGAAGCAGCACGAAGTGATGTTGGCAGCTACTTCTTTTGTATCCGATCTCACGCAGCTCTACAAAACGCTGGTTTAAGAGAATACGGCCGCTCCAGGGACACTCTTCGCACATTCTCTTCGCGTTGAGAGCGAACAACGCGGGTGGTTGGCATACCCTTCTACGCAGCACGTAGAAGGGTATGCCAGCCACCCGCTGTCGGCTGACGAGATAGAGATAACGCGCACTCCTGCGACGACCGCGATCGTAAAACCAAAGGTCGCTCGAGGGACCCCCCCTCCACCTCGCGTCTTTTCACGCTCGTGAAAGACGGGTGGAGCGTTTCCTCTCTGCTTGAGCATTCGGCGGCCGGTCTAACAGGCGGGGGGGATCTTATCTCATGCTCCTCGGAGCGGCGGAGATGGGCCGGCTCGTTTGATCTTCCCCTCAGCCGCGTTCGTCGCCCCCCGCTCGCGCGCTATTACCCGCGGGTAGAACGTGCGAGGCGCTGGGGGATTTTATCAATTTGAACTTTATACGCGACATGACGGCGACGGCAAAAACCCGTCAAGACTGTCCATATGATTGCTATTCCAATAAAAAAAAAGCGCGCTCGCATGCACTGCCGCAAGCAAGCGACGCGCAGATGCGCATGAGACACAATGCAGCTCACCGACGGATACTTGTCGGCAGGATCCCGCCGTTCGGGAGCACAGTCGCGTCCTTGCCTAAAGGAAGACGTGCAATAAAGCTAGATCTCTGCATAACAATGGTATAATCATTTCGCATTCGCAAGCGAAACCGAGCTATCGCTCCACAAACTTTCCTTAACCTCGTTCAACCACAGCAATGCTGGTTGTCATCGATCCAGTTCTCGCAAGCATTCGGTAATCCATTCCTTGAGAAAACTAACAGCCGCCCCATGTCCTTCCCTTCACTGACACACTCTAATGCGGTAAAAAGTCACGGTGGCCGCCATCTTCAGGTACCCAGCGCAGAGAACTTGTCTGTGACGTCACGTGCAAGTTATGTATAGGTCACCGTCGCTTCTCCGTTTGTATTACGTCAGCCGACAATCTTACTTACTGAAGCGCCTGCCGATGCGAGTGACGCATAGATACAGATGGAGGGTGGTGGTGGCGAAGGACACGACGGAGTAGTACGATGCGGTCCGTCGGCGCGAGAAGTATAGAACGCACGAAAAAGTGCACGTGCAACGTTACTGCGCTGGTTTTATGTCTCCATGTCCCGCTTCCACGGATTCTTTCACTGAAACATTCACAGAACCACACTCGGTATCCAATCTTTCCCGACCAAAAATGAAGCGAAAATCAACATTTGCAATAAGCGCACCGCCGACTAACTTGAACGAGCTGAATGAAGCTCACAGCAGCGCGCACAGGGTCGAAGCTTTTATACGCAATAGCGTAACGCGGGCTCGGTGTGTCGGAGCAGGTGACAGAGTGGAGAGGGGGGAGGAAGAGGGCTGAGAGAGAGAGAGAGAGAGTGGGGAGCAACGTCGACTTTCGAAACCTATGGGTAAATAGAAACCAAGTGGCTTTTCATCAAACTCCCGGGGTCTGGGGCTTTTCAGTCTGTGCTATCCTCTAATGAATGCTTTCGGCCTCGAGAGTTAAAACACACGCGCGCCCGCCGCAGAGTGAGCGCTCTGGCGGGTGACGAGGTGCTGAAATTACGCGTGGTGTTGCTAACGCCTCCTGTAGTTATATACCGGGAGAGGAGAGTTTCGACGGAAACGCGCCGCGCAAACACACGCACGCGCACACAGCGCGTGGAACTTGCGAAACTTCTTTTCGCACCAAGAAATTCTTACAGTGTCTCTGAGAGTCAGAATTCACGCGCCCCATCGTTTGCTCACTCACTCATTTGTCACCCACTCATTACTCGCCCTGGCCCTGTTTATACGTCGCTAATTTTGAACACTTTCTACATCCTTCTTGTCAGTTGAAGTTTCTTTCTATCCTCTCTCTGTATTGTGGGCATTTATCAGGCAATTCTTCATCATCACCTGTACATCATCATTATCAGATGGTGTGCTTCATCTCCATCGCTTGTGGGACACATCTACAGAGATTGTTCTGCGCCTCCGATGCGACTGGCTCACCACGTCTTCAAGGCATATTAAAGGCGTGTAAGGTTCTACGTCACAATATCAGTAAAACCCTGCTTCTGTCTTTCCTCTCTTGTGGTATCGCTCGTTTGCACTGGTGCCTCTTGTACGCCAACCGCTTCCGGAATCATTAGCTCTGCAATCCATTAATGTCAGAGCAATGGTTGGTGAGCGTGGTATTTTCTTACTATCGGAGTAAGACGCTTACGAACTTCTCAGCTGTGGTAAACTTCAAACTTATGCAGGCATTTTCATCTCTCTTATCTCTTCATTTGTGTTGGCTAATCTTATCTCTTCATTGTTGGCAAACGCTGGCAATTCGCTGTTGTAATCGCAACATTGCGCTCATTTAATGTAATACCAAGGACGTCCTCGCACGCGTACGTAAAGAACATCAATTGCAACAACAACCTTAGCTGGCTCTGCCTTGAGTCTTATACTTCTTAGCCCCTGTTCTCGATTTCCTCTAAGATCCGGCTGTCTGTGTTAATAAGTGGGCACCCATACTAAACGAACACACACGCGCACACAGTCGAATCCTCAATCCGGCCGATTGCTTTCTAGGAAAGTGCAATCGTCAGGGGATCAAAAGTGGCGCTTTGCAAGAAGCTGTCGCCCACAGTACTAGTAGCTCCCTCTTTCTATACATCTCTCTTTCTCTCTAAACGTCTCCCCTTTGAAAGCCAGCTATTTGCTTGTTGGGAGACGTATACCTTGAGCGAAGAGTGTGGCTGCTGCCGACGTTCGCAGTAATCGCTATTCGTGGCTTCGTTACGCTTACTTATCTGTAGCGTTAAAATGAGCATGAGGCAGGTGCACCGGAGAAGACGTTTAATTCACCTCCTCTCCCTTAAGCTCCTGATTCGGGCTGTGCTTGGAAAAAGCGCGCGTGGTCTGTTTGCCTTTTCTCGGGGTACGGTGCTCGCTTTAAGAGCATTCGTCTAACGAAGAAGAAAAAAATACAAAGAAATAAATGACGGATGCAGTCATTCTGGAAAGCTCCTGCCTTCGGTTAAAGTGAGCACTGCCGCGGTTTGAAATGCGCCCCAGCTTGGAGCGAGAAGAGGTTTCGCCGCAAATCCGCGCCATTTTCAGCATGTGCCGCCCGCGATAAGTTCAGTGCCATAGAAGTCACAGGGCCACTTATGCATTAAAGGGGCCCTGCAACACTTTTTGAGCATGGTCAGAAAACGCTGCCTATCGGTAGTCGAGGCTCCCGAGAACACGCGAGCCAAATATTATAGCGCAGCACGCGGCCTGGAATTTACAATAAATTCTCAAAGTCAGCTAAAAATCGCTTTCTCTTCTCTCGACAAATGGTGCTACATACTCAAGAATCGTTGCGTCATAGGCTCAAGTTCCACGCCATTGGCTGATTTGAGCACGGCGCGCTCGGGAGTTACTGCGGCCGCCGCGGGAGGCCGCCACCACGTGTCCGCGCGCTTGCTTGCGATTGCACTGAAAAGTAGGGGTGTGCGAATAGTGAAATTTCCTCTCGAATCGAATGCGAATCGAATAGTGTCGAATATAGTGGCCAAAAATATCGAATATCAAATACCAAATATTTTATTGAAAATGTAAAGACAGAACAAAGAAATGAAATCTGCTCATGTCCTCCAGCCCATAAAGCTGTCAGTTACTGCTGCCGAAAGACCAGAAATTGTAATGCAGAAACACCAGCTGTTCCACATGACCTGGCTTCAGGCTCTCTAGCCCTGATGTTACGGTGTTTCCTGCAGCTGAAAACATGCGGTGACTGGGCACCAGGGTTGCCGTTGAGTGGACATGAAAAGGCGCCAGAACTCACGCCAAAAGTGGCCAAAGTAGCCATGTCATTTGATATTATCGCCGAATTTCTAGCCAAATAGAACAGAAGCGGTATTATCAACAGAGTCTTTACTATTGATGAATAAAACCATTTTGAATTAGAAAAACCGCAAGTTTAAAAAAGAGCCATGGCGCCAACTGGCGTCGCCAACGGGGTCCAAAAGTAGCCAATTTGGCGCAAAGTAGCCACCAACGGCAACCCTGCTGGGCACCTCAGTAGCACAGATGGGAAGGTATCCCAAAGCAGTCTTGGTGATACCTGGATAAAGTTCAGCTCCATGCTCTTTCGGGTATTTTAAAGGAGCATGCTTTCTTGGGATCAACGGTTCATTGAAGTAGTTTGGAACCTCTTGACTATAAGGTCTTAGCTCAATGTGCTGGTTATTTTTTTACATTAGCGGTCCCACAATCTGCCAGATTGCTCCCTGGCCTTCTTTGCTCGAGCCATGACGTCTGAACACGACATAATCTGCTTTAAAATAAACTTGCACTCACTCTTCAACCAGGATATCAGGGAAAGTTTTAACGGAAGGCTTACGTTACCGTTAGCTTCAGCCACCCCACCATAGCCAAGTTGCACCATTGGCCTTCGTCGCGTTTTAGATGTTCGTCCGGTCGAATTATTCGAAACTTCGAATACTAGCTATTCGAAAGTCGAATCGAATTATTCGATTAGGTATTACTCGATTCGTATTCGAAACTCGAATATTCGCACACCCCTACAAAAGTCGCGCGTGCGAAGAAAACAAAAAAAAGAAAAAAGTGCTCAAGGTCACGAGGCGCGCGTGACGTCCCTTCTTCTCCTGTGCCAACCCTCCCTACTTAGCTTCCACCGCTTTCGTCGGGACGAGAGAAGAGAGAAAGCAATTACAGCGTGCGACAAACCTGTAACTCCGCTCACGGCCGCTCTATGAAAACGCACCGCACGGGGTGCGTCCTGCTACGTCACCCGAAACCGGCGTGAGGAGCCTCGTTCTCCGCGCCGCCGCAGCGGCGCTACTGCTGCGGGACAAGCCCACGCGGATGGGAACGTTCCTTTGGCTGTGTCCGCGCTACGCGAAAGCCCACTTCCTCGACTGCTTTTATGAATTCCATTGTCATGGAATGTAGCTTGTCATTTTTCAGGCAGCGTGTGAAGCAGTAGCCTACAGGTATTACGTAATAATTAAAGAACTGCGCTACAGTTACTAGGACATAAAAAGTTAGAAAGGACACACGTTACGAAGTGGACACGACAAGCGCAAATTATCAACTGGATTTATTGAAAAAAACATGAAGGAAAAAGAACTCCAGGAAAGGGAAACATCTGTTTACGATTGGGGGGGGGGGGGGTGGCAATCTTGCTGAACTGTCATCTGGTGCTGCACTTGTGTGATTACGAGATGTGGCGATGACTCAAAGTTCTGTTCCGAGTATGCTGATTCAACTGCTACATGTGGCTTCTGATAAATTCGTAAGCCGTCGACAAGCCTCTCAATACGACAAGCCTTCTTATTACGTAAGCCGTCGACAATCCTCTCAATACGAAACACAGTAAGCGGTTCGCTACCGATGGGATACTGGTGGTCTCTTCTGCTCTGGCCATCTCAACGAGACCAAATATCTTGTCCACCTGTCGATCATATATAACTTTTTGATCAATGGCCATTTTGTCTATTATAAGAGAACAGAAAGCTTCGTGTTCTGTACTCATTGCTTCGTACTCAACACGAAGGCGTTCTTTGATTAATGTGGTCACTCCAGTTTCACTGACCCGTTGATTGACCAACATAGATTTGCAGTGTCGCCCGGCACGGCAATTTGAAAATGTTTCTCGTCCTCACGTGCTCGTAGCCTTTACTTGAACATGACTTCCAAAGCACACATTCTCGTAATGTCATTTCGTCATATTTGGGCTTCTCGCTGCCGAAATTGCAGACTTGGTTGATGATGAAAAAAGCTTTTTTTGTCACCTTCGTCGGCTGATTTGAGCAACTCCACAGTCCTGGATTTCTTCGCTCCCATCGTAGTCTTGAAGTCGCTGCCCCAGATGTCATGCTCTTCCTGCAGTTTCTGAAGCGCGTCTTGTTGACGTTTAATATTCATCTTGAGCCGGTGCTCTTTTTTCGCATCATTCAACACGTTCACGATGTTCATCGACAAGACGTAATGATGACGATACATAATAATTGATGACGGTACATGTCGTCTTTTGTGACGTAATGATAACGGTACATAATAATTGATGACGGTACATGTCATTATTTGTGACGTAATGATGACATAATGATGACGATAGATAATAATTGATGACGGGACATGTCATCATTTGTGACGTAATGATGACGGTACATGTCATCATTTCTGACGCAGGTCACGTGGGTTTTGTACCACTTCATGCACCCGCCGCGTTTCACTCATGGGGCCGTTCAACCAGACAGTTAAGGTTTTCGCCTTAATTAAGATGATAACTGCCGCGGTGTTTCATGCCTAAACCACGATATGATTATTGGGATCACCAATGTTGGGAACTCCTGATCAATTTCTACCACCTAGCCTTCCAGTGTGCCCGTGATCGGGCCGCCAAGCTCAACTTGGCGGTAGAGGTGTGCAAGGGCTTCGAATAGCCCGAAAACCCGAACCCGGCCCGGGCCGGGCTCGGGCGGGCCGACGTCTTCTCATCTCGGGTCTGGGCCGGGCTCGGGCTGTGCCAGGTGCAGAGCCCGAATAAAGCCCAAGATATAGACGTTGTGCTGGAACTGTTTTCCATCACGTAGCGCCTTCCCCGTGACCGCCTGCCACTCCCTTTCTCGGTTCTCCTTTCCTTTAGCCACTTTAAACGCAAGGGGAGAAGGTGAAGTCACACAAGGTGAGCTTTGTGATTATCTATACACGGAATAATCCCCTCTCCTACATCTGGAGTACTAAACTTCTGGAAGAAAAACCAGTATAAATATTCCAAGCTTGATTTGCTTGCCAAAAAGATATTGGCAATTCCGGCTACCAGAGCGAGCAGCGAAGGTACCTTCAGTTGGGCAGGATACGTGACGCGGTGGCGGCGCACTTCACGTAAGTCCGAATCACTGGACAGCTTATTTTTACACGACAACTTGTAATCGCTGCATATAGTGAGTGTCATGGGTTGTTTTCTCACGTTTCACATTGATATGTTGAATAAAAAACCACATTATCGCAAAACGACGTCTTGGCTCCGCAGCAAACATTCATAATATCAGGCCGGACCGGGCCGGGCCCGGGCTTTTGCTTTTCTACGTCGGGCCGGGCCGGGCGTGCTCGCAGCCCTCTAGCATCGGATCGGATGGGCCTTCGACGCAGTCAGCGGGCCCGGGCCGGGCTCGGGCTCTACAATTCGGCCCGTGCACAGCTCTACTTGGTGGTCCCTACTTGGGACTATCCGGTTGGCGCGAGGTCTCCCCCTGCGTGTTCTCTGGACCAGAATAAAGTTTATTCAACAACAACCTCGGGTTTTAGGGGCGAAGCTCCTTAGGGCCTAGCCTTGCTGGCGTCCGTCACGCTGCGCAAAACGGAAACCGAAACTGAACACCTGCACAATGCAAAACGAAAACTTCTGCGTAAAAAGCCGACTTTATGTGTACATCAATCAAGTATATGACAATATAAAACACCTAGAAGCACAAACCCTTTGAACTAGTCGGCCATTTCAACGTAGACATTATCGACCTTAGGACCTAGCTTTGTCGTCGACGCTCACTGTCCACTGTCATGGCGGTTAGAAAACCGTTGCTATAGTCGAAACATATGTGTGTATGGGAATCGATTCACGGTTACCCGACGATCCCCGTGATTCGCCCACTCATCATCATTCACTTCGTGGATATGCGTGGATTTTTTTTTTTAACGTGCACTTAAATACATCCGTCGGCGAACTCACTCATGAGTCGACTCACTCAGACCGAGATCGAGCCGTGAGTCTGAGTGAGTCCGGGTGAGTAATATTTTGGTGAGTTTGAGTCCGAGTGAGTCCGGATGGAGAAAAATTGGGGGGACCCTTAATCTTCGCCTTTAAGAGTTGAACGCGATGGAGATATCCTGTCCCTAGTGCGTACTTCAATCACTTAGAACATACTATGTAATGGGTAGCATGCTGTAAACCACGAGAGCAATTATGCGCGTGAAATGTTTTCGAACTTGTTATGTGCCCACTACGGGGTCTTAAGGGAATACACGCAGTAACGTGTGTGCCTTTTGTAATGGGTGGCTGGCTTTAAACCATGATGTCGTCGTGATATTCACATGTTCTGACGCCCGATGGCAATTTACGCTCGTACCACGCAATATTCACGCGATATTACATGTTGTATTGTGACGCCTGTATACAGGGCGCGCGTGTGTTTGTAAAGCATGCAAGTTGTTTTCACTGCATTTCCAAGCAGAGGAAGTTATATTTTTTTTTTTGCTGTATTTACAATTCCATGCATTAAAAAAGAAAAAAAAAAAAACAACAACAACCAGACGCGTGGCTGTGTGGTAGAACACTTGCATGCCACGCAGACGGCCTGGGTTCGATCCTCACTCGGAGCCAGAAATTTTTATTATTTTTTTTAATTTGCATCTTTGCATTTCCAAGTAGAGGAAGTCATTAACGCGATAGCGTTAAAGAGCTCGTTTCGCAGAAATTCCGGCGTCGGCGTCGTTGGTTGTGAGCGAAAAATCGTCATCTTGTCCGTGACCGAGAAATCGAGAAAGATGCAAATAAAATAAATATCAAAATTTCCGGGTCCGAGTGATCCTCACTCGGACCCGGAAATTTTGATATTTATTTTATTTGCATCGTCTGCGTGGCAAGCAGGTGTTCTACCACACAGCCATGCCTCTGCTTGGATATACTGTGAAAATAACTTCCTCTGCTTGGAAATGCAGTGAAAATAACTTCCATGCTTCGCAAACGCAAGCGTCCTTTATATAGGCGTCGCAATATAACATGTAATATCCCAGGAATATTGCGCGGTACAAGCGTACATTGCCATCGGGCGTCAGAATATGTGACTATCATAACGATTCCATAGTTTAAAGCCAGCCACCCATTACAAACGGCACACACCTTACTGCGCGTATTCCCTTAACACCTCTTAGTGGGTGCATAGCAAGTATGCACTAAGTAGTTGAAGTAGGCACTCCGGACAGGATATCGCTATCGCGTTCAACTCCCTAAAGGCGAAGATTAAGGGTCTCTTAATTTCTTTGCTGCATTTTGGTTGTAAAGAGATGATGGATGAACGATTCAGGGACGTTTTCATGCGGTGTATGCCGAAGCTCGATGAGGAAGTTAAGACCCGTCTTGAGTCACCCATTACGGTAAAGGAAATAGAGTATGCTATTGACAAACTACCAAGTGGGAAGACTCCAGGACCTGAT
>JALIZH010015435.1:0-62891 GCA_030522465.1 Rhipicephalus appendiculatus | reverse complement strand
GAGTTGATTTATCAACGCCGGCAAGCAAGGGAGCTCAAGCCATCATTTCTACCACCTGCTGCTGACTTAGCGGCGTATATGGGCAATCCGGTGTCTGTCTCGCCACCTTCAATAGTTAGCCTTCCACCGTGGGATCACCGGCAACTAACGGATAACAAACCTATCGGCCGCCTCCGAAATCCAGTCCCTCGTCCAACAACTACCTTCCGGCGCCACATTGAAGAAGCAGATGCCGCACTCCCGACAGGCTCACTGGTGGTGTATACTGATGCGAGCTGCACGGACACGCAGGTGGTTACGTCAATCGTGGTGCCGGGGCACCAAAACTTGTGTGCCAATCAATTGTACCTCCTGAGAGCTCCGGTTCCATCGGTCAGTGCTGAACTTCTGGCAATACGAGACGCAACAAAGTTGGTGAGCGCGGCTTCCACATCGTCGTCATCCTTTATTATAATACTGCCACGCGCGTTTCTTATTTTCATTCTTCTTGTACTCGGTTTTCGCCCACAAAGACTGTCCGCATGCTCAGCGCAAACCGCGGCTGATTGTTCTAGAAGCTTCACGATTATTGTAGATCGTTGTGTTAAGATTGCGCGCAAGACGCGAACACTAGCTTATTCCAGAGCTTGCGCGACGACCAGTGATAAGGCGAGAATGTTCGACGCGTGATGTATAAAAGCCGGCGCGCTCCAACGATGATCAGATTATCGACGGCCGACGCTCTGTTCGCCGCTCTCAGTGCCAGCGTGTATTGCTGTAGTCTGACCTTCATTTTCCCGGCCACAAGTTCGGCCAAAATAAAGAGTTTCTTCTTTACCTCGCCGACTGTTGCCTTCGTCGACGTCACGACCACGTGACATCTGGTGGAGGTGCTGGGTACACGTGACAATACGCACCGACTCTACATCAGCCATAAAGGAGCTCCGCAAGGTATATAACGCGCACACTTTCGCAGACGACATACAACGCATAACTACACAGATGCCTGGCCAGATAAGGATACAGTGGATACCACGGGACACAATTACTGCTCACATACAAGCTGACGCCGCCACCCACAGTGAGCTGCCACGAACTCAAGGAGCGCCTTTCCCGAGTGATCCTCGGGGTGATTTCCTCCACCGCAAGGAGATTCTCCGCCGCACCACACGAGATTTAATTCCACCGTGTGGTTCAAACCTCCCAGGCGGACTTACCGGCCAGGAGGAGGTGGTGTTGCGGAGACTTCGTGTGGGGGGCGGCACTTACTCCGTCGGTCACATATGCCTGGCCACAACATCTGCATGGACCATTTGGGGATACTTGCCCATTCTGTGCCACTGAAGCGTCCGCGGCTACAATCAAGCACCTGTTGTGGACATGCCCTGGCCTGAACCAGATACGACGGCGCTACCTGACAACAGTGGGCCTCCATCCGACGAGACCACCAGATTATGATTTGTGGCTCTATGGGCCCCACCATAGAGCACTGTTGATGTACATAGCGGAAACCGGCCTCTATCTGTATATTTAACTATGTATGCCGTTGGGCAAACTCTCGAATTAAAAAAAAAATTCTGCCGTCAGTGGCGTTGGGCATTTTACCACATCGTCTATCTAGCGCGCGCGAGGCACCCTTCGCCGCCCTCACACTGTCACCGACCAGCAGCGCTTAATTCCTGGGATAAGGGAAAAAAAAGTCTTCCATCTCCTTTGGAAACACGTCAGCTCATTTCCGACGAAAAAGTAACTGGATACCCGTGAGCTGCACTGTATCGCGATATAATCTATACACACATTGAACGTATTTCATTGCCGTGATACAAATACGATTTGCGAAAGCTTCCCGATACAGAATTACAGATACTGAAAAGTATGTCTAAGATACTATCGTGATACTCCTGTATCGCGATACTGCCCAGCGCCGATTCAAAGCAGCTTCTTACAATGAAGAGCACAAAGCTGCCTTTTAAGCGTGGCAGTGCCCCTGAAGAGGTCAGAATAACTGATCACGTTTCGCCCAGCAACATTGCACCGAATTTCAAGTCCTAAAAATATCGCTTCGGCATTTAGCGCGTACGTCAACAGTCAGAGCACGGGCATTACGCTTAAACGCGACGGTGTACACGAAAGGGACGGAGTATGTGCTTTTGCCACCTTTCCAACAAAGTCACATTGTGTCTTCTCCTTAATTTCGTTTTCAGGCTGATCCGCAGTACCACGATATGCTTCGACGAGGTGTTCAAGTCCGATTGCGAGATGGACAAGAAGACGGCTAAAGCAGCCTTCATGAAAGGACAGAACATCCTGCTCGCCCTCGAAGGATGCAGCTCATCGGCTGCGTCACACTTGCTTTCGCAGTTGCTCATGCTCGGTGCAGCGGTCGTGGCTCTATCGCGTTACATGAACAAGTAGTGTAGATACAGAGCCGCCTTGGCGGCATGCTGTCATAGCTGCTGCGCTATAGTAGGGCTACAACCTAAGAAGATACACAAGCTCCACCCACAAAAACCACTGTCCTACGTAGAGAGAATTTGCGTAGACGTTGCATCCAATCACATTCGCTCATTTCCGTGATGTCAAGCACTGTTCGCGCGATTCACATAGCTGGTGTATACCCGTGCAAACACATGTTCATGTCGCTGGTTTGAAGTCGCAAACTTGAACGTTCCGGAAAATTTGTTCCGAGATTCTCACATAACTATTTAGACAAAGGTTGCACTTTAGGTAGAAACGGTGCACCTTTAGTTTTCGATATGTGTGGTGTTCACATGAACAAAGAAAAAAGTACATATGGCTCGATAGAGAACCAGCTTTCGCGACTCTCTCATATAGGTGATTGACAAGCGCACCGAGGTCTCTTGGGCGGAGCTTGTGCCTATTCTTTGGTTGTAAACTATAGTGACAGTAATATAAGCGATTACCGCAGTGCACCATAACGACCAGCGACTAGGTGAGTAATACCACAGCAGCAGTCAGTACGGCAAAAAACAACTCGTATGCTGTATTGCACACTGCGAATGTTTTTTCCACGTCAGCACTGATATGCAAGTTAGAAAGTTAGAAATGATCACGAATATGTTTTTTTGTTGTTGTCGTTGTTGTTGTTGTTGTTACACTGCGTTGCTGAAGAGTTCTACGTGCGTATCCACACTGTTGCTGTTGGATGTTTGTTCTCAAAACCTTTCCCGACGTTCAAAAGCTGCACCACCGTTATTGTTGCAAGCCATCCTTAATGCCCTTATTAGGAACGTTGACAGTGCTTTCGTTAAACACCATACAGCACGGAACGCAGGGCACAGGCACCGTCCCTGTATCACTCATCTCCTGTGATGTACGTAGATGCCGCCCGTTTTGAAGTGACTGTGTTCTTTTAGCGAACGTGTGACTCCTTGGGAACCGGCCTGCAATTTTACTCTCAATGCACTGCCGCATTTTTGTTGTCTCTATGTCCGCTTTGGGGAGCGGCTGAGAACTGATATCGGAATAAAAGATCCGTTAATTAAAAAAAGCTTATTCTCTGTCTGATGAAATTAAATCAGTGAGAGCAAATATTTGCTTGGCATCACTAGGTCCGTACATTTTTTTTTTTAATTCATGGCATATACATGGTGCCACTTTTTTTTTTTTTCAAGCGAAACTTGAGAATTTTATTTCGTTGACGCCGTTGTCGTGCGCGAAAAACCCGGCGCAGAATGCAGTCTTCGAAGTTGGACCGGTCACATGCCTATTTGTATGCGCAGTTTTCCCACAAGTGAAGCTATCTCGATCGTGCAATCATGCGTTTCTTAGATGGCAAACTGATCTGTTATCGAGGTCGCTCGTGATTTCACCTTGCCTCATTTCATAGTTGCCTCGATATGAACACGTAACATCGCGTTTCGGCGCCGAAACATTAGTCATTAGGCACCAAGGAGGCTTAAATAACCTCCTTGTTATGCACGATGTCCACAGCGTAGGTGCGCCCTCACACCACGCCTGCAATCAAACAGAGCAGTTTCGCTTCCGCTGGGGAGGAAAAGGGCACGAAGCGTATCCCGCGCGTGGCGCCGACTTCGCTTCCGTTCAGAAAAAAGCAAGATATAATAAAGAAAGAGAGAAAGAAAAAAAGCAAAGAAAAAAAGAGGCATCTTCGCACTAGTGCTATAATATTTGTTGGGGTTTTACGTCCCAGAACCACGATATGATTATGAGAGACGCCGTAGTGGAGGGCTCCGGAAATGTTGACCGCCTGGGGCTCTTTAACGTGCACTTACATCGCGCAGTACACGGGCCTCTAGCATTTAGCCTCCATCAAAATGCGACCGCCGCTGCCGAAATCGAAACTGCGACATTTGGGTAAGTAGCTGAGCACCGTAACCACTACACCCTCGCACTAGCGTTGCAAAGCCTGAAGGAAGTGTGGAGCTGGGCGCTCGTCTCTGTTTGTCTCCAGTTCTTTCTTCCTTTCTTCCTGTCTTTCTTTATTATCTAGCTCTTTTACTATGTTTATAGCGTCTCTGGTTTTCATTTATTTATTTCTCTCTATAAAAATATTTATTTCTTTCAGGGGCGAAACACCTTAAGACCCCACAATGTCCGTAAACCGACGTCAGGCGTCTACAGCAGATGTAGCGCAGGTGCATGTGAACAAACCGAAACATCTGTGAACAACAAAAACGTTATCAAAAGGCTGTTAAGCAGAACAAACAAAATAAAAGGCCACAACACCGTAAAAACATTGACATTCAGCCACCCATCAATCAAAGCATATGACAGAACAAAAGGTTAACAAGAACAAAATAAAAGGCTGTTAACCAGAACAAAAAAAAAGAAGGTCACGATTCATGATCTAATGCACACTGTTTCACCCCATCATCAGCATTTACTTCGTAAATATGTGTGGTTTTTTTTTTCTTTCTTCTTTTATCTGTCTTTCTCTTTGACTCATTCTCTCTTCCTCTATTTCGTATATATGACTGATTACATGTGCGCGTTGAGCATCGCATGATTTCCACCATTTGGAGATGATGAAAAAAAAATGCCCCCACCTCCCCGAAGGGGAATCGTGAGGAAATGCGAATGCATTTCGCGCCCGCTTCACTCCATTTATATATGGTGGTTGTGGTTCGATGAAGGAAAAAGGCGCCTAATTTCTGCAGCCCGGTCGGGAGCACGGCTCAGCGCCTTTTTTGCTTTTTCTTGTTTTTTTTAATTTTTTTTTATTTATTTTTTTTTAATTTTTTTTCATAAATAGCTCCGCCGAGCTCCGCCGCAGTCCGCTTTTAGTTAACGCGCACGCTGCGAATTTTCATTGTTCAACAACGCACAGGAGAAATGTCCCACCGGCACCACCTTGGAGGTCAAGATTCATTGCCATATATACGGGGTGGCCAGTGAACGGTTGTGCAGCGCGAGCAGTCGGTTTTTTCAACCAAGAAACTCGCTAGCAGACGCTGCCTGTGTCGGCGTCGCGAGGCGAGAGAAGGAGAGGGGGGGAGCGCAGGAGAGGAGAGAGAGGGGGGGCGCGCATGCGCAGTGGGGAGTGTGGACGCTGCGGGCAGAGATGCCTAGAGAAGAGAGGGGGGAGCGTAGGAGAGGAGAAGAGAGGTGGGACGCGCATGCGCAGTGGGGAGTGTGGACGGCGCGGGCAGGGATGCCTAGAGGAGAGAGGGGGAGCGTAGCAGGGGAGAGAGGAGGGGAGGCGCATGCGCAGTGAGGGGTGTGGTTGCCGCGGGGAGGGGATGCCTAGAGGAGGGAGAGAGGAGGTTTTTTACCTTTATTTTTTTAAAGGGTTTGCGCATGCGCAGTAAGGGTGGTCACGCCGCACACCACCACCACCGGATTAAGCTTCGCCATAAGATGCTTCACATCTAACACCTGCCGGCGCGCACACCTCCTCAACCTATCCTCCTCCTCCTCCTCCGCGGACAACGCCAACGCCGCACAACGCCAACGCCGGATGCCTGACATAGCCTGACTATGAAATGCATTCGCATTTAAAAATCTGGCATTTCCACGAAGTGAATTATGACGAGTGGGAGAAGCACTGGGGATCGTTCTTACCGTAGATCACCCAGTGACAACGCGTGTGTACAGTATGTACAATGGATTCTTTCTGTTGAGCCGCCGCTTCCCGCGTCCTCAACCGTTTGCCGTTTTGCCTTTCGCGGGCCAGAGCGCGTTCACGATCGTTTTCATCCATGGCAGAAAGAGAATGTGTGGTCTGGAACGCGCTTATTCTTCATCGTCATCAGCGTCATCGTCATCGTTATGACGTATAGTCGGTAAATTCCATGTGCTGTGCCGTGATGGCAGCGTCATCGCCATCGTCATCTGGCCACGGCGGACAAGGGATGGGGGGACAGGCCTCGTTCATAAGATGCTTCGCATCTAAAACGAGTGGAGATGTATGATGGAAGGGCAGGGGCCTAGCTAGAAATTTTTTTCGGGGGGGGCACCGCCTTGATTTCGGGAGGGGCACCTCTTTGAAATAGTCATTTTTCGCTCTGTATGCCATGCCGAAAAAAAAATTTCGGGGGGGGGGGGGGCACGTGCCCGGTGTGCCACCCCCCTGGCTACGCCATTGTGGAAGGGGGAATAAGGTCGTTATGCAGGGTGGGTCTGTACTTCATTTTGTGAAAGAGACATATGCGAGACAATTCACGGTGAAAGCTGAGTGGCGGACACTCTAAAGACTCTCTCATAGAAGTTATACTTACAGTGCGACTGTACTTGCCGACGATAAAGCAGACAGAGTTATTTTGAACTAGCTCAAGAGCAGAGGTTACTACACTGGTGGCGATGTCCCAATTCGATGCAGCATATTCCAGTTTACTTTGAAAAAAAAGTGAGTTGGCATCAAGGAAATTGAAAACGTTAATCTAAAGGACATGTTCAAGGATTTTACGGGGAATACGGCTTAGTGGAATTGGTCGGTAATTGAAAGGAGCACTTTCGCTGGAACCACATTTCCGATTTTACAGTCAGTACGAGAAAGTCAGTACGAGTCAGTACTAGTACGAGTCATTGTCAATCAGGGCTAGTACAAAAGAAAAATAATTTTTCGCTTTAGTGTCCATTTCAAGAAATCGTACATGTGTTCCATTTCTTTTCGCGTATCGAAGTCGGGGGAAGCATATTTAATGTATACCATTCGGCGACGTCCGACGCTCTTACTGCAGGCTGCCTGGCAGTTTGACACTGTAGACGGACACCGAACGTCAGGGCCGGTCGATTCCCTCGACGTTGGACCACCGACGCATCCGCCTAATAGTAGCGCTTAGCGCAGAGAATACACATCCGTCGCTTGCACTGTAATGGAACTCCTTGCCGAGTGATTTCGATCCGTACCGATCATCACTATCCCATTGAAGAGCGAATTGATCGACTCGCTACAGTGGCCGCGGCTGCATGCTCACCGAGAAATGGGCACCAAGGCCTCGAACGCGCGTACTTGTTTTTCTTTTGTTTTTCCTTGTTTTTTTTTTCTGATAAGAAAACTTCCAGCGCTTTCCTTGCAGCATAGCCTTGGACAATAGCGGCAACCGCGCTACTGGAGAAAAAGAGAGAAATAGAACGAAAATACTGAAGCCGCAGGGAGGTTAGCCAGACTACGTTCAGTTTGCTACCCTACTAGTAACCGTAGTAATGGGGAGGGAGGGGGAATAGGGGGAGTAAGAGAGAGAGAAAAAAGAAATCACAGCATATCGACGGAGTGAATGATGATGAGTGGGCGAAACTCCGGAGGTTCATCGGTAAACCGGAGGTTCATCGTCAGTGAAGTGGAGGGATAGGGGTTCTTATATGGCTCCGGTAGAGGATTCCTAGAGGGGAGAGAGTGAGCGTAGGAGAGGAGAGAGAGGAGGAGAAGGACGCGCATGCGCTGTGGGGATGTGGAACGCGGACGCCGCTCGTAGAGTAGAGGATTGCTAGAGGAGAAAAAGGGGTGAGCGTTGGAGAGGAGAAGGGGACGCGCATGCTCTGGAGGGGTGTAGGACGCGGGCGCCGCTCCGTACATTAGAGGATTCCTAGAGGAGAGAAAGGGGGTGAGCGTTGGAGAGGGGGAGGGGACGCGCATGCGCTGTGGGGTTGTGGGACGCGGGAACGGAGGGATGGACTAAGCCCCCGCAAGCACATCCAAGCAAGGTCAAGGAATGGAGTCAACCTGGGCGACAGACACCACCTGCCTAGCCATTGCTAAGCTGCCCCTCTATGTTCTCGGCCATCACTCTAGGTGACTGTAGTGGTGGTTGACGGCCTTATTGTACTACAGTGTTCTGCTTGACATAGATGGCCACACCGCCCGCGGGACGCTCTGCTTCCTCGGTGCACACGATGGGAACTAGAGGTGGTCTGGAACGCGCTTATTCTTCATGGTCATCAGCGTCATCGTGATCGTTATCACGTGTAGTGGGTTACATTCTACTATACGGTGGCTACGACGCACGGCGCCGGACTAGCCTATGCCCTAAGGAGCTTCGCCCCTAAAAACCATCAGTGCGCATATTTCACGACACACACGCACAGTGCAGCGTTACACATGCAGTCACTCAATTCCGTTGCCTTGAAGAACTCCAGAAGCGCTGGTGCGGCTTCCTTGGCTGATGAGCTCTGAGGCCAGGCTCCCAAGATCTTTCCTTCAGTAAAGGTCGCTCATCAAGTCTCCTCAAGGCACGCTGGGGGGTCCGGCTGTGTTGGTCGAATTGGGGACAGCAGCACAAAAGTCGATCTATAGTTTCTACGCAGTTGCAGTTATCGCACACGGGTGAATCTGCCGTATACCGATGCGATAGCTGAATGAGTTGGTGAACGCTACACCGACTCACAGCCGACACAGCAGTGTAATTTTCATGTCGAGAAATCTATGTGGAAAGTGGTAGCTGTTGCGATGGAGCGAGGAGGATGTATGAAGCAAGCTCAAGGAGTTGAGGAAGAAGACAGAATTCATGCCAAGTAGACTGGGGGGAGAACGAGAAGAGAATAAAGACGAAGTTAGGAATGTCGACCTGAAGAGTAATGTCTGTTTATTATGTGCCGGTCTCGTTACAATGTATAAGCGAGGATCGGAGTTTAGCGGAGAACCATACAAGTGCCGCAAACTGCAACACGTCGCCATATAGTCGATGCAGCGAATTCACGGATGACACGATGACCAATGCACAGCGAAGCAGTATCGTGTCTTGCAACGGACACCGCACGAAGACAGGCTGGGGATGGTCGAATTTTACTGAGTCGCTGCGTAGACTCTCTCGTTATGTAGTTGTGTCGTTCCATAAAATAATGTTGCTAAAGAGCAGCTACCCGGGCCGTTTATAGTGTTCCTGTCTGACCAACCACCAGGTGGCGTAACGATGTATATGTGTCCTCACTTGGCGGCCTGTTCTCATATATGCATTCATATAAATTGTAAGTGTCATTGGACCTCCGCGAAAAAAATCCTCATCTTTGTTATGACACTGGATACGGCTGCACAGTGAAGTCCAAGTCCAATCACATCTGGACTCCCTGTTCTTGCGGTAAGTTCGTTCCGTGGCTTCTTAGCAAAGATTATTTCATTAATTCTTGCTTTGAGAACAAGTTTCTGTTTCACGCCTGATTACACCCTTAAAAGACGAGCGAGCGTCATGGGCGTGCACATGCTCAAAGATTCAGTCATCCTGCTGACAACTGCAAGAATCGAGAGTGCTAACCACTCCGTATTGTTTGCAGTCTACTAGGCACATACGCAGAACAACGACGGCGCGAAATGTGTGAAGCCTTCTGCATACAAAAACGAACGGCGCGTGGTCGAGTCCTTTCGCATCGCGTGCTGCTGAGCGAGAGGTCGTAGGTTCGACTCCCGGTGACGTCACTTTTTCTTGTAAGTTTTTTCTTTGCCATCTGTTAGTGTATATTTTTCAATGTCATATCCGTGACGGAAATACGTCAGTGAAGAAGTGGAGGGCCCCGGAATAAAACACTTTCGTATTAAAAAGTGGATATAGTTGCATCAACGTGCCTTCGCCATCTCTCCACCGATATGAAATCCTGTACCTCTCGGGATAACTGGGGATGTGGTCGCTGCCATGTGTCTCAATGTCTAAAAACCACTTGACTTTTGTAGCGAAGCGACGGGACACAAACGTCAAGTCCAAGCAGCTGCTGTACGTTGATCCTCGTAGAAATGTAGGGCTCCCATCATTAAGCTTCGCTAGCGGTCGACCACCGAAAACCGTGCGGAAGATCGATTTTTCCGCATTCACTACCGATATTGAAGGCGCTTGTCAAAAAATGGCTTGTCCTGTGGCATTGAGCAAGCGATTAAGGAAGCCGCGCAGAGTGCGATGCGCACGGTGACATGCTCTTCAAGGCCCTCAGAAACGGACGTGGAGTTAGAGCGACTCCGCGCGATTCGTCGCCGTGCGGAGCGGAGATATCGACGCACAAAATCCATTCAAGATCTACGGATAGCAAGGCGCATGCAGAAGAAGATCCAGCGTCGTATGGACAAACTAGAGTGGCAACGGTGGGCGAAGTTTTGCGAGTCTCTAGACCCTCGCCAACCCCTCTCTCAAATATGGCGTACCGTGCGTGGCCTACGCATTTTTCCCGAACAACGTTTTCCGTTTAAAGCCTTGGCACTTTTCCAACATAGAAAGGATATCGAGGTAGCGGAAGATTTTTGCAGGAAGATTGCAGGCCCATCAACCAGCACAGGAGCCCTTACTGCTGCTAACACGCCACATTCACTAGACCCGTGCATGGACCTGCCTTTTTCCATGGAAGAGCTGGACGCGGCCCTTTCATCATGCAATCGATCGTCGTCGCCTGGGCCGGATGGCATATCATACCGCCTATTATGCAACCTCGGTGACCTTGCACGAAGCGCTTTGCTGGACGTGTTCAATGAGTCTTGGAGAGATGGAACAGTCCCCAGAGAATGGAAAGCAAGCCGTTTGGTTCCAATTCTCAAGCCTGGAAAATCACCTCTAGAGCTGACGTCATATCGCCCAATAGCGCTGGCTAGTTGCGTAGGGAAACTGATGGAGCGAATGATCCTCGCCAGACTCGAGTGGTTCCTAGAACGCTATAGAGTTTATCCAGACGCCATGGCCGGCTTTCGTCGCCTTCGTAGCTCCATAGACAATGTCATTGACCTGGTGACATACGTACAACACCAGAAAATGAGCAGACGGCTATCTGTCGCATTATTCTTGGATGTCAAAGGAGCATATGACAATGTTTCTCACGAAGCCATACTCGACGCCCTCGAGTCGGTTGGTTTGGGTGGGCGAGTATACCGCTGGATCCGTTGCTACCTACATATGAGAACATTGTTCATGCTAACTGATGATGGGCCGACTTCTGAGCATTACACACACCGTGGCGTTCCTCAAGGTGGTGTATTGAGCCCCACACTTTTCAACCTTGCTCTCATCGGTCTCGTGGAACGCATACCAGATTCCGTGCAGATATCTATCTATGCTGATGATATTTGTGTTTGGACGTCAGGAGTAACACGTCCTCAGGTACGTGCGAGGCTCCAGAAAGCAGCGAATTCTATATCGGCGTACCTCAGAGAACAAAACCCTCGAGATTTCTCCTGAGAAATCAGCGCTGGTTGCGTTCACGCGGAAGGCAATGACGTCATACCCCATCACCATCAATGGACAAAATGTCTGCTACGCAAGGACACACAGGTTCTTGGGGGTCACCATCGATCGAAATCTCTGCTGGAGGTCCCCATGTCGCCACTCTAAAGAAGCGCCTAACAGCCACAGCACAACTTTTCAAGTTCCTTGGTGGAAAAACATGGGGCACGTCAGTGCACGCGATGTTGCAGTTATACAGGACGTGCTGTTTCTGGGCTACCTGCGGTACAGCTTGCCAGTTTTGACGAACGCCTGCAAAACCAGTGTACGCACAATCGAAAACGCCCAGGGCCAGGCACTCAGAGTTTGTCTTGATTGCCACGCTGCACATCAACAGCGGAGACCATCGCAATCGCCAAAGATCATCCGGCCACAGTGCACATTACTCTGGAGGCGCTTAGAACGCATATTAGGCACCTTGCTCGCGCCCCTGCCCACCACCTCGCTTCACTTCCAGAAGACCGACCGAGTGCCCCCCTTCTGTAAGAGAATACTGGCTTATCGGGACTTCCTTCCAACAGACCACACGCCTCCGGAACGCATCCTGACACCCCCCTTGGTGTTTGGGCCGACCAAAACTGCGCTTGACAGTGCCAGGGATCCGCAAGAAGGCGGAGCTCTCGTCGCCAGCTCTGAAGCAGTTGACTCTGCTCATGCTGCACGAAGTATACAAAGACCATATTAAACTTTACACGGACGGCTCGACAACTGTTGGAGGATCTGCAGGAGCTGTGATCTTCCCAGCAAAGGCCGAAAGCATCCAGTTTCGAACGTCACACAAGACGACATCGACTGCCGCGGAGCTCGCGGCACTCCGCAGCGCACTCCGCAGGATCGACAGAGAACTTCCACTAAAGTGCACTATTTTTACCGATTCGAAACCAGCTTTGCAGTGCCTTCGAACTGCTCTACGTCGTGGGCCTCAAGACCAATTGGTGCTGGAAATACGACAGCTATACCATCAGCTAATAGACAAGGGGCACGACGTAACTCTTCAATGGTTACCAGGTCACTGCGGCATCACTGGTAATGAGCATGCCGACGACGCAGCTAAGAATGCTCATGAAAATGGCGAGATGGAACCTATTCCACTGTCAAGAAGCGACGCAGCAGCAAAGATTAATATGCTCGCACATGATGTCGCAAGGTCTATGTGGAACACGCCCGGTTTTCTCCACACCCGTCTTCACAGCCTGGATCCATGTCTACGACTTGAAATTCCATCTGGCCTACCCCGATCTGAGACGACCGTTCTCTGCCGCATGTGGCTTGGGGTGTCGTTTACGAACGCCTTTGCTTGCCGCATCGGATGGGCAGACAGTGCTGCATGTGAACATTGCGGCACTGATGAAACCATTGCACATGTTTTATGTCAGTGCCCTCAGTACAGCTCTCAGAGACAGTCCCTCGCAGCAGTGTTTGCGCGACTCGACGACGAGCCTCTTTCTGAGAAGTCGATATTGAAATGCCGGGGGAGATCGAGCTTCACGCCTGAAAGCGACGAAGGCTCTGTTGAAGTTCCTGCGAGCGACCCGCCTCGTTGAACGCTTGTGACACTCCTGTGTTTGTGTGTGTGTGTTTCTGCTTCCCTCCCTCTCATTCCTCTCTTCCTTACTTTTCTGTCTCCCCTTACCCCTTTCCCCAGTGCAGGGTAGCCAACCAGATACTTGATTTCCGGTTAACCTCCCTGCCTTTCCGCATCCCATCTCTCTCTCTCTCTCTCTCTCTCTGTACCTCTCGGACGTGTGGCCTAGCATTGCTTACAGCTATATCTTGTCATCGTGTGCACTGATTTTTATTGCGATAGCAATTATATGGACACTTGCGGCTGGTTTTCGCCGTCGGCGTCGGCGTCGGCGTCATTTGCCGTATATGTATATGTATATATATAATCGGCCCCGCCCGTGGTTCGTGAGCGTGAAAAGACGCGAGGGGGGGTCCCTCGAGCGACCTTCGATTTTACGAGTGGGGGCGCGCGCGTTATCTCCCCTTCTCGGCGGCCGACAGCGGGCGGGGGGGGGGCGACGTTCGATTTGACGAGCGCGGGCGCGGGCGCGCGCGTTATCCCCCCTTCTCGGCGGCCGGAAGCGGGGGCCGGTGTACCCTTCTACGTGCTGCGCTCTCAACGCGAAGAGAATTCTCTTAAACAAGCGTTTTCTAGAGTTGCGTGAGATCGGATCCAAAAAGAGTTAGCTGCCAGCCTCACTTCGTATAACATTACAATTTTTTGCTATCGCATTCATTGGTTCACCCTTGCGGTGAAACTGTGACTTTTTTTTGTATACAGTAAACTTCATACGCCATAAAAAATTAGCTGTTAGTCAGCGTCGTGCCTGTCTCCTCTCGTATTCGTTTCGTTCCATGCGCCGTTTGCAACCGTTTATCAGACTTGGTTTATCAGAGTAAGTTCACACTATAGGAAAGCAAGCGTTCGAGAACACCAGTACGTACAATACCACGTCAGAACCCGCCCCAGTCCTACACGCTTTAGCATAGCACACCTAAGTCACGGTGTGTGTGTATCAGCACCAAATTTAATCCTCTTTGATCAGCACACGAATGAAATTGCGTATAATCTTTCCTAGTAAAAAGGTAAAAGGAAGACGCCGACCAAAAAAACACTTCAAAAATTCCCCATCTCCCGCTAAAGGGAACCATGTGTGGATGCGAAGCAGCGGGGAGATAATTAGCTTGAGTGGGAGGAACGTCGCCGCTCTCGTTTTACGGCAGCGGTCCGGGCCCTCATCGCGGCGCTGCACAGGAGAGAGAGAAAGGCGCGCGCGCTCCGTCATTTTCATACCGCAGAACTACCGTGGCGCCCCCAGCGGAGTATGCAGCTGTCACACCACCTGTCGTGCGCGCTGCCCGTGGAGGATTCCAGGAGGAAAGGACGGGGGGGACCGCAGGATAGGAGAGAGAGAGGGGGGAGGGGACGTGCATGCGCTGTGGGGGTGTGGGACGCGGGAAGGAGGAGGGGACGGACTAAGCCCCTCCAAACACATGCAAGAAAGATTAAGGAATGGGGTCAACCTGGGCGACAGACACCACATGCCTAGCCATTGCTAAGCAGCTTCTCTGTGCCCTCGGCCATGACTTAAGGAATGGGGTCAACCTGGGCGACAGACACCACCTGCCTAGCTATTGCTAAGCAGCCTCTCTGTGCTCTCGGCCATGACTCTGATGACTGTGGTAGGGTTGACGGCCTTCATATTACTGCAGTGTTCTGGTTCGCATAATGGGTGCTTCCCTACTTCATGAAAGTGGCCGGACGCGGGACGGGGGACGGGGGACGGGAGACGCGGTAGGGACGGACAGAGCCCAGAGCATAAGATGCTTCGCATCTAAAAAAATATAAAATACGTCTCGGCTCCCGTACGGGGGCCTTGTGCCTAAGGACCCCGTACAAGGAGCCGAAATTGGAACAAGGTCCCCGTAGGGAGCCGAAACGTCTGTTATATTTTTTAAAGTGTTTTTTGGTCGGTGTTTTCCTGGCGGCGTTGTGAACAAGGCACCCGTGCGGGAGACGTAACGTCTGTTATATTTTAGGGGCGAAGCTCCTTAAGGTCGAGGCTTGTACATCACTCCACCGGTGCAGCCACGCTAGTGCGATGACGATGACGCTGCCATCACGGCACATCACATGTAGGTATAACCTTATACGCCATGACGAAGACGCTGACGCTGATGACGATGAAGAATAAGCGCGTTCCAGACCACACATTCTCTTTTAGGGGCGAAGCTCCTTAAGGTCGAGCCTTGTACATCACTCCCCCGGTGCAGCCACGCTAGTACTCGCCGCTCCCGCTAGTGGCGCAGCTGTGCTCTCATTTGATTTGCATGGTGCTTCGATACTGCTACTACTGCTATGAACAACTGAGAAGACAAGGCGGCGGCGGAGCGGAGGAGCGCAAAGCGGCAGAAGCGGGGGCTCGCCGCCAAGACCCGGAGGTGAGGGCTCGTGAAGCCGAAGCGAAAGGGGCTCGCCGCCAAACCGACGCAGAGCCGAGGGCCCGCGAAGCCGAAGAGAAACGTCAGCGCCGGCAACAATATCCAGATGCGGCGAGGGCCCGCGAAGCGTCGGCGGCGCGGGCTCGCCGTCAAGACCCGGAGGTGAGAGCTTTCGAAGCCGAAGCGAAACGGGATCGCTGTCAAGCCGACGCAGAGCCCGTCGAGCCTTGCGAGAAGATGTTGACCACTCGACCGAGTTTACCCTCGTCCTGCTCAACGTTCGCTCTCTCAATGCCCACGCAAAAGACATCGAGAGAGATCCCATCCTGACCGCAGCGGACGTACTCTGCTTTACGGAGACATGGAACGCGACACAACCGTTCATCAATGGATTCCTTCCAATCGTCTGCACCGAAGAAGCAGAGCGTCCGACGGGCGTGTTGGAATCTACGTCAAGCTGCTAGACACAGCGGAGGATTTCCAGTTACCGCTCACCAACCAGAGCCACAACGGGGAGCACGCCGCTGTGAAGCTCTCAAACGGAATCGTCATCATGACTATGTATGTGGTACCCTAACCTATCCATGGGAAACATCGTCAAGTACATCGAGAAGGCGATGCTGCACTACGAAACTGAATACAAACACGACCCTTTCCTACTCGCCGGTGACTTTAACGTGGACATCATGAACGACGACTGGCAAGTCCAACACACGGTGTCCCGTTACGCTTTCCGGTGCATTTCATATGACTACAAACGTCCCACCACTATCAGGGGAACTTGTACAGACATTGCATTCTCGAACTTTACACAACATCCAATTCAAGATCCCTTGGCTTTGTACTTTACGGACCACAAGGCCCACAAGGTCATTATATTCAAAGGGAAACGTTACCCTGAGCTCATTCATATATGGCTAAAATAAGGTGAACCCCCTCCTTGTGATCCGTAAAATAATAAAAGAGCTCTTGGACAAAACAACATCATCTACCCATATGTGATTAATAAAACAGTGTCTATATACTGTATCAGTATGCGCATAATAAAACATTCTGTATATATTGTATATAATCACACCACCCCGTGTTTGCGTCGCGTCTTTGCATGATCGAGTGGGCAAAATGTACGGAGGATTCACGTTTTAGCACATTTAATCTCCGGAGCTTCGCCCACTCATCATCATTTCACTTCGTGGATATGGCGTGACTTTTTTTTAAGTGTTTGTGTGGTTGGCGTCTTCCTTTTACTTTTTTTTTTTTTGGGGGGGGGGGGGGGGCATGTTCACTTTCCTACCGTTCCCCGGAAATTTTGACAGTTTGCGCGCACACACGACCAAATAAAAAACACCTCCGTGGCCATGCGCACCCTAGAAATCAAGTTTTCCCGCTACCCCCTACCCCGCTGGGCGCGAACTTCAGTGTACTGTTCGTTGCGATATCGAGCGAATGCCTGGTGCTTACTCGAGATAAGCAATTATCGGCAACGTCCTCGCACCACCGAGTTATCACTTTCGTACACAACGTTGCCGAGGTGAGGGTCACGCGTGTGTATGCAATACCAAGGGGGTGGCGACAGATGCTACCAGTGCGAATGCGAAGCGCTATGGCGTCCTTATTTCATCCCGTGCTGCCGCTGTTCTTCGCGTTGGCATTACTTCTGGAGGCCACTTCGGCATCGGAAGAAGGTATCTGATGTTGACTATTATGTGTCTGTTGACCGTATGTAACAGCTGCTCTTCAATTTGTAACGGTTGCTCTTCAACATCGCCGTATGTGCACATATATGTGATTGTTGAATACGTTGTTTTGAAAGGTTTTCTTAACTGTTATGCTTCGTTGTATACTGTATGTGCTGTGGACTTGTTACGCTTAGAGACTTGGACCCTACGTGCTATATGTTAGACACATCTAAGGGATAAGGAGTAGCCGACGCCCTGTTGTGCGTCAACATCTCCTTACATCACATCAAAAAAAGGGTATTTACACTGTGACTTTTCTCTTTTCCGTTTCTCTCCCCCTACCTAGGTCATTTTCAAAAGCAGCGCTGTCCTGCTGGGAATACTGGCGCTAATAATAGTAATATCTGGGGTCTTACGTCCCAAAACCACGATATGATTATGAGAGGCGGCGTAGTGGAGAGCTTCGAAAATTTTGACCATCTGGTGTTCTTTATCGTGCACTAGAGCTGTGCGCCGCCGCGCCGCGCCGCCGCCGCTGCCTATTTTTTGCTCACGCCGGTCGCGCCGCCGCCGAAGTTTCGAGACTGACCATGCCGCCGCCACCGCCGCGCAATAATTGCGGCGTGCCGTCGGCAGTCTTGTATTTTAACCCGAACGGGAATCTGGACATAAAATACAACACTTCGCCAGAGGTGCTTTTCTCGGTGTGTCGGTGTAATGGACTCCCCAGTTCAGCCGCCGCTGATTGGAGGAAGCTCGGCCAGCAACGCGCGCCCTCTTTCCGGTGCTTCCTCTTCAACGTCATTTTGACGTCCAGAAGATTTCACAACTCTCGACTCAAATTAGAGGAACGGAATGCGCTTCAACCATATATAGGGGCAAAAAATAGGAGAGAGCGCGCCTAGCATCTATAAGCCAACCTCCTCTGAAGGATTGAAAGCTGGGCTAGTTGGTGACAGTACTTGAACATTTTTGAAGCAGCGCAGCAACGACACGGACGGAGAGAATGGCGCTGTGGTTTGTGCTTCTATTCTCTCCGTCCGTGTCGTCGTTGAGCTGCTTCAAAAATGTTCAAGTACTCCTCTGAAGGCGCTGCCTCTGCGGGCTCGTGTCACAATTCCCGCCATGCCCTTGTTTCGTTTCCTCTTCCTTGGTGAGCCCATGGGAAGAAAAAAAAATTCACGAGCGCGCACGCCCAGCGTCCACAAAGCAATCTTCTCCGACGCCGCTTCCCCCTCGCGCTCCATGCCCCGGTCACAGTTCCCAGCATGCTCCTGTTTCGTTTTTCTTATGGTTGTGGAGTTATTCTCGATGTGTCCCCCTAGTGGACTGTGCATTTCGGCCGCAGCTGATTGGCAGGAGTTCGGCAATCAGCGCGCTCCTTGTTTCTGGTTCTTCTTCCGCAACGTCATTTTGATATCACGAAGCTTTCACAATTCTCGACAATAATTAGAGGGACGGAATGTGCTTCAACGCAACAAACGCAGCGCCCAGACACCCACTTTTGGGCGTACATTGCGGTGGCATTCTCTGCATCGTTCTCAAAACATCTGTGACATATTCATGCAAGTTAAGACTGGAAAAGTTCCTGTTTCTGTACATTTCTTCCACTTTCTTCTTACACTGGAATGTGCTCGCGGGTTTGGTGCATCGACGTGGTCAAGAGCGAGCATCACGGCTCACTGCTTTTTCGAGTAACTGAATGCGCTGTGCCGAAATGGACTGTGGACATCTTTAGATGGACACATCGAGAATCGCTCCCCGGAAGTTTGTTTCTTTCTCTCCTCCAGAAGTCTCAAGAGTATTGCCTGACCTCAACTCTGCGGCTTCGACCCAACTAAGTGGATGGTATTATTCGTGCAGTTTGGTACAAACTACATTTTGCATAAATAAAAAAATATATAAGAAATATATATCGATGGATTAACGCACGTTTTTCCTTTCACTTTTACTTGAGTAAGTCGATAAATAAATAGAGAAGTTAAGGAAAAGAAAAACTTAGAATAATTCATCGCTGAGCTTTGTGGTAGAGTATTTAAAACGACACGACGTGAAAACACAGACACAACAGTGAATTCAAGAGAGTAACCAGTTATCTCTCACGTCGACCGTCACGCGCAACTAACTGATAGGTATCGCCTCTTGCCTGGGAATGCGCCAATAGGTATTTTAAGTGCGGAGCGCTTTAGGGGCCCGGGCTGTACTATGCTGACATCGTACGCTCTCATCGTATGCTGGCGTAGCTTTGCGAAACGCCGGCAAAACCACTTATTGCACAGCTACCTGTAGGATATTGAGAGCGCGTTCGCGCCTATAGGAGAAGTCTTCTTCCTCTTGGTCTTCGAGCGCCTTGATAATATTAAATGTGGAGCACGTTAAGGGCTCGGGCTGTCGTATGTTGTCATATGCTGTCATCGCTTGGCGTAACACAGGCAAAACCACGTATTAAGATAAGAAAGAAGAGGAAGCAAGCAAAAGATAGAAATGGAGAGAAAGAAAAGAAAATACGACGACAAATAAACAGAGCAAAAAAAACGAAAGAAATAGATAAAGAGAGGGGAAGAAAACATAGAGAGAACAAAACACAGAAAAAACGGAAACATAAAAAAAGAAAGAGGAGGAAAGAAAGAGAAAACCGAAGAGAAACGAAGAGGGCTGCCCAATTATTTACGAGACTCTAAAAGAATGGAATGTTAAGTGTAGCTTACTTCAATTGTCTTGGTTACAGATGTAGATATTTTTTTTTGGTGTTGTTGCTTCGCTGTAGGTTTTTCAGTTTGTCGTATCAGCGCTCGAAGTACGAAGCGGTGAGATCACAGCGCGTAGAAGAGTATACGAGCCGTTTACTGATCCCTGCCGAGTTAGCGCGCTCGCCAGCGCTCATGACCGCGCCCTAATTGTCAAAGTTCACAGTTGCGGCTCGAGCCAAGCGGCCCCTTTACCCCGGCATCCCTTCATACTATTTCGTCCAGCGAGAGACGCACAAGGCTCTGGCTTTCTGGTTGAGGAGCAATAGACGGCAGGCCCCGTACGCGGAGTGGATGTTATCGCACGCGCCCTCCGTGCGACGGAGATGGGCAGCTTCTTTAATTTATGCGTCAGCTGTGTTCCTCGCTAGCGCTCGCGAGCTTTACTAGCGGGTACA
Source organism: Rhipicephalus appendiculatus (assembly GCA_030522465.1). Taxonomy (NCBI): domain Eukaryota; kingdom Metazoa; phylum Arthropoda; class Arachnida; order Ixodida; family Ixodidae; genus Rhipicephalus; species Rhipicephalus appendiculatus. The sequence continues at coordinate 42,528 of JALIZH010015435.1, read as the reverse complement.
GCATCGATGTGTGCACAAAAGTTAATGACTTGGACTTGATACGGAACATGACGGGGATGATGAAAACACAGTGTCCATATAATTGTTATCGCAATAAAAAATATACAAAAACCATGGAAGCAGGCTGGCATTTTTTTTTTTTTGAGAGCTGCATTGTCTTCGCTGTAAAGGTTTCATCTGTTGGAAGAATCAAATAATCCGGCACCTTTTCCATTGGTTGCGTTCTCGCTTTCACTACAAATCTTGCAGGCGATATCGCTTCGACGCTTATTTCGTCATGAAGCACATGTACAATGTTAGCGCTGAGCTTTGAGCCTATCAGGATTTCAAGCTTGTCGGCTACACGCTGTTATTTGCGCTTGCGCAATCGGAAACTAACAAAATGGAGCGAAATCAGTTCATCGCGCACGATAATCTTGCTAGGGCAGGAAGGACAGGTGGGCGAATGCATGGCAAAGCAGGATAGGAGAAAATTTACAACTGACATTTCTCTATAGGCCAGTCGAGAGTATGCGCCCAAATTCTGTCATGTGGATCGCCATTCTGGCGTCACGAAAAGCGCCAAAAAACAAAGTCCCAGTTTCGCTGCAAGGGCGAAGCAGTGAATGCGATAGCAAGAAATTGGAATGTCTCGCGCAGAACGACAAGCAGCTCGATACTTGCAGCTTCCCGCTGAAGCACGAAGAAGGACGCTCGAAAAAGACGCGCAGGTATTCACAGGAAAAGCGTGAACTATCACGTTGTTACGCCTGTGTGTTTGAACAACACGCTGCAAGTGTCGACTACGCAGAACCCGGCGCTCTTAGATATTTCTTTTTCTTTTAAAGTGCGGCACGTGGAAGGACCACTTGCGTCCCCCTGCCACGTCGTGGCGTCTGAGGCAAGGTGCACACTGTTTTTTTTTTCCGTTCCACATCACGATGGGTATAGAAAGGGAGTCTTTTTCGTGCGCGTCTCAAGGGCAGTTTTCAAAGTGAGAGAAAATGTATGAGCGTTGCGTGGTAGAAAACACGCTCAAGCTCCTGCGAGACCTGCCTACCGCCAGCGGTAAATGGTGTGCATAAAGTTTTATGCTGGCGCATGCATGGGGACTCAGTGGTATAACGCACCGCACTGCGGTGCGAGGGGTCACTGGTTTGAATCCCCGGTCGGGTGTCGCGGAATTTTTTCTTTGTGCCTTTTATATATATATATATACGCATACATATACATATCCGGGGCATGACGGCGACGGCAACGGCTAAAATCAGCTGAGAGTGTCAATAAAATTGCTATCGTAATAAAAAAGAAGTGGGAATTCGCTCGCTGATAGAAACGCACTGTGCAACGCCACTTGAGTAATAATGATAATGAAACATCGAAGAACCTACACAGAAAAAAAAATCTTGCTGACGGCGCTCTCAAGTCGCCGTGGGCGCCAATTTTCTTTATGCTTTTAAGAAATAATTTTCTAAAAGCCTTGATAACGTCCACGCAACAACGGTTACTTGTGTATACTGTTAAAAAATTCTAATATATGCTGCGGCCGCATGATCGCTTAATTGAGCCTTCATTATGGTACGCCCTATTTATTTATGCCTACAGACCAATGTGAGATTGTACGTCACATAGTTCGCCTTGAGGGATTGCCTGCCTGGGTGCGGGCCTAAGGAGCTTCGCTCCTGAAAATAATATTGCTGGAGTGGAAGCTCCCGGATTGACTTGCCAGCAAAAGTGAAGGCACCTTTTGCCCTCCAAATATTTTGTAAACATGCTCTTTTCTGGCGGTGCCCACTTAGAGATCAAGTGGCTTTAATGTGTTAGAAGAAATGCTACCTTAATTCTAAAATAAAAGATAGTTGTTCCCTACCAAATAACACATCGAGACGATGTATTGGTGACTTAATTTCCAATAAAACTTGCCAAGAATTTCAGGCTTCCTAAGGAAAACTAGTAACACAAACACACACTTCGAGCAGTATCTGACCCGAAAAAAGTTGCTATGGTAAACTCGTTGGGCCTGCGAGGGAAGCGCTCCATTTTATTGTTTCTTTAACTTGTCGCATTAGGAAACGCAGAGATAAATTAGTGTTCTAGTGCTCATTTGTGAAATGTAATGCTGTTTTTACTTATTTTCTTTGTTTTGTTAGCTTATGTACAAGTTACATGTACAATAGTCTTCTTGGGATACTTCAACGCAAACATTTTGGTCTGGCTGTCTGTCTGTCTGTCCGTAACCCGATACAGCTACTCGGCCAAAGTTTAACCACTTTATGAACGCCCAGCCATCTTGAACTGGTGTTTGCGTTCATACTTGTGAACATATTCGATCAAAAAGCAAATACTACGCATACCTGAGGTGCAACATTAATATGTAAGTGTCAGGTCGTGTGCTCTTTTATTAGAAAATACTTAGGTACGCAATTGTAAAGACCCTAGTGTTTTTTAGGCTGCGCTGAAAATGCGACGCTGTGCACGAACTGCGACGCTTTGCACGAAAAAAGCCCTGTGCCGACGATAAGGTGCTGCCGCTGGCAGTGGCCCTTGGTCATGGTGTAATGCCCTTGCTTCAGCACAAGCTCATGTTTTTCAATGGCGTCCATATCTCGCGCAGCGCCTGCTCTATTTTATCAATGCCAGCCTGATGCGGCCAATTCAACGTAGAGTAGGCGCTGTCTGAGGCAAGGCAAAACATAGTTGTATGGCCGGCACAACACTATCGTCTTTCGACGACATTTGCAGCGAAGCACGCAGATACGCGGCCAATTTTTAGATGTGAAGCATCTTATGGCGAAGCTTAATCCGGTGGTGGTGGTGGTGGTGGTGTGCCGCGTGCCCACCCTTACTGCGCATGCGCAAACAGTTAAAAAAAATACAAGTAAAAAACCTCCTCTCCCCCTCTCTCCTCTAGGCATCCCTCCCCGCGGCAACCACACCCACACTGCGCATGCGCCTCCGCTTCCCTCTCTCCCCCTCTTACACTCCCCCCTTTCTCCATCCCTGCCCGCGGCGTCTAACTCCCCCTGCGCATGCGCGTCCCCCCTCTCTCTCTCTCCTACGCTCCCCCCCTCTCTCCTCTACGCATCCCTGCCCACGGCATTCACACTCCCACTGCGCATGCGTGACACCCCCCTCTCTCTCCTCTCCTACGCTCCTCCCTCTCTCGCCTCGCGACGCCGACGCAGGCAGCGTCTGCTAGCGAGTTTCTTGGTTGAAAAAACCGACTGCTCGCGCTGCACAACCGTTCACTGGCCATCCCGTATATATAGCAATGGATCTTGACCTCCAAGGTGGTGCCGGTGGGAGATTTCTCCTGTGCGTTGTTGAACAATAAAAATTCGCAGCGTGCGCGTTAACTAAAAGCGGAGTGCGGGTCTCTGTGTCCAGTCGGAGTCTTCTGTCTCTCATTGCCCATTAGCAGCGATTGGCATGTTCTAGTAGGAAAAACTGCTCCATCACTGCCTGCTTTGCGCCTCCCCAGTTTACCCTCCTGCGCAACGCTGCGATGAGTGCCAGCGTCAACGCCGCCGCCAGTGTCAGCGTTAGCGCCCGCTGCTTCACATCTACACATGGTTCCCTTTAGCGGAAGATGGTGTAATTTTTTTCCTTCGCCGAACGCCAACAGTTTATCTTGCCCCTAGTAAGATAGCGGCCGCAGCCGCCATCTTTTGGAGGGCACGGCTTCACTCTTGCGCAATAATTTCCACTCCAGCAATTTTTTTAAACCTCCTTGGTTGTAACCGACTATAGTTAACTGTTAAAAAAATTGAAGGACCCTTCGTACATTCCAAAGTGTGTTCGGCGAAAGCTTGTGGCCATTCGACTGACTATGCCATGTCTTTTTTTTCTTTTTACACTTTCAGTGCGATGGCACACAAACGGAATGTGTGCGTGTTTTTTTAATTTTTTACCGCGAATCGCAGCGAGACGCGAGACTAATCTGCCTCCCTTCGCATGCTTTCATATTTTCTCGCGCTTTGCGCAAACGCCATCCGCCTCCCAGCGCTTAAATTGACGGACACTGTAAATTCCAGTGTGTTCCGCGAACGCCTGTGTCCACTGAGACGGGGTCGGTCAGAATGGAACGCGATACTCGCGTCTCCTTGCTTGCATGATTGGAAACGCTGGGCACAGTGACGCTACGCAAGCAAAGCGCGAGCGCTGTAGAGTGCGACCGGCGTCCGTTTGCGCACCCCGGCGGCCACCTGGGACCGTGCCAGGGCTCGGACGGAGGGAACGACGGAAGGACGGATAGACAGACGGACGGACGGACGGATGGATGGACGGACCGACGTGAGCATGAGACATTAAAGGCTTTCGCCTTAAAAATCACAAGGTATATAACAGCATTTGCCTAACACTACTCGAAGGCGAAAGCCATCATCCGGCACTTCTCAGTCGATTGCATTGATCGCGGGCAAAAGGGGGAGCGGCAATTGCCCCGCTCCTCCCCTTTGTCCCCCTAAGAGCAAGTGTGTTCAAAACACCACGCATATGGTCCCTGCCCCCCCTGCCCCCCTGAAAGAGCCCACCTGCCGTGGGTGCCTCCCTACCCACCAGTAAAAAAAAATCCTCGCGTCGCCCCTAATTGATCACCCCCCCCCCCCCCCACCCAAAGCTACTGCCTCCGGGATCGAGGCATTGGAAGCTTTTCGCAAACTCACTTGGTTTAGCACCAGGATCGGTCCACCTTTGACCAAGCGAAGATGTCTTGTGATGAGGTCATCGTATGTCGTAGCATTCTGTGACGTTATAGTGACGTCATGATGACGTGATAACGCCGTCATTAATACTAAAAAAGATGTCATAACATCTTTTTTTGCGTCACTCGTATTGACTCCAACGGTCACTTTCCGCGTTTAAGCAGGCATCTAATGCTTTCAGCTTAAAAGCTAGCATTATGGAACCACACTTGCCAGTAAGAAATGATTCGTCGTAGCACAACGTATAAGTCGGGCGAACGCGGACACGCGAGGGCAGAAAGAGACAAGACAAACGCCCTTTATGCTGTCAGTCTCACTTCATTCGTGTTTGTGCTTGCTTGCCTCATGGCTTCCTGTACAAAAAGATGCCTACCAACTGGCTCAGCTGCTTGTAGTCCTAAACAACAGAGGTCATCGAAGATATGCATTATAACTGAGGCAGTAAAAAGTGTGATCTGGTTGTCTGCAAACTCGAAATTTTGCTACAGGCGACGCTGCAGTGAGTTTGAAAATGCGGAAGATTGGGTGTACGGTACGAGGAACTTTATTGAAAGCATCCTGAGAAGTGCCGCCCCTAAGGGCGACACCACGGGGCGCTCCCACGGGGGGACAGGTAGACCAAGCCTAACCACCGCATCGCAGGCTTTCTGGACAGTTCGAAATAGATTATGATACTCCGAGATCTTGAGGGCTGAGCTCCATTTTCGTTCTGTCAGGTCTCTGTACCCAAGTAGCAAGGGACACCGCGAGAGCATGTCCTCTAGATTGCACGTTCCCGCGCAGCGGGGGCACTGTGGGCTAAAGTCTCTTGGGAATGCGCACTAGATGAAAGCGAAATTAGGATGTGCTTGTGGAGATTACTGCCTATTACATTGCACAACACAGACGCAACGAGCGTGTGTTCGCCTCTCATGTGTGTCGTCTGTGTTGCGCAAGCCATTATTTAGTTTCGTAGTGTTCATTTTTCTTTTAGGGGCGAAGCTCCTTAAGGTCGATGCTTGTCCATCACTCCACCGGTGTCACTCGACGTAGCACGGAGGGCGGTGTAGCCATGCTAGTGCGAAGACGACGAAGCTGCCATCACGGCACAGCACATGTAAGGTAACCATTATATGCCATGACGACGACGATGATGCTGATGACGATGAACAATAAGCGCGTTCCAGAGCACATTCTCTATTAGGGGCGAAGCTCCTTAGGGTCGAGGCTTGTTCACTACTCCTCCGGTGTAGCCACGCTAGTACTCGCCGCTCCCGCTAGAGGCGCAGCTCTGCTCTCATTTGATTTGCATGGCACCCACTAGATGGCTCTGCCGCGCGCTTCCTCTCTCTTTCGACGGTCGTCACTCAGTGCGCTTTGATACTACTACCTACTACTGCTATGAACAACGATGACAAGGCGGCGGCGGAGCGGAGGGCTCGCAAAGCGGCTGCAGCGCGGGCTCTCAAGTTGTGCGAGAGAGAAGTAAGCGCCGGCGACGCAGACAAGCGGATCCAGATTCGCGGGCTCGTGAAGCTGCAGCAGCACGGCCGCGCTGCCAAGCCGATCCAGAGGCGGCGAGGGCTCGCGTCACGACGTGTCACGTCTTTGCATGATCCAGTAGGCAATGTACGGAGAGATTCATCGTTACCCGCATGATCCACCGCAGCTTCGCCCACTCATCATCATTCACTTCGTAGATATGCTGTGATTTTTTTTACTTTTTGTTTTCTTTTTGCCATGAAGTCTGTCTTCCGACACTGAGGTAGTGCTCGTCTCCTTCTTGAAAGATGGTCGCCTTCATTTCTTCCCTATTTCGACTCGGTTACATCGGAGTGTAACACACAGCTTCCTTTACAGAAGTGAAAAACAGCGCTAAAACGACGGGACATGAAAGGACACAGGACAGGGCGATGACAAGCAACCAAATATGTTTGGTTGCTAGTCACAACTTCCTTCTTCAGTCTCTAATTGTAGAAAATTTTGCATTATTGCGATCCCAACCGCTTACACCTATCTGTTAGCGTGACAGTACCCGCATAAATGTGTCATGTACTGTACGTACGCATGCATGTATAAGTTTGCATAGATGTGTGTGTATATAGGTGCGTACACTTATTTTGATTATGAATCGCTGTTTTTTTTTTCTGTTTGTACAAGTGCATGTGAAACCCTTTCGCCATGGGCTCTCTCCTGAGCCTGCTCTGTCTTGTAAATAAATAAATTATTAGGCACGAGGCCAACTGCGTAGGCGCACTTGGCATCATGCCTGCGAAAAGAAAGAAAGAAAGAAAGAAAGAAAGAAAGAAAGAAAGAAAGAAAGAAAGAAAGAAAGAAAGAAAGAAAGAAAGAAAGAAAGAAAGAAAGAAAGAAAGAAAGAAAGAAAGAAAGAAAGGAAAAAGAAAGGTAATAGATCGAGCACCAAGGAAAAGGCGGTAGAGGAACTTATAACCATTACTGTTCATTGCTGGACCTTCCACTATCTCGCGCGTGTAACTGTCTTCGAAAAATACTGCAGTGTGGTCAGAAAAATTACACCTTCTCCCGCTAAAGGAAACCATGTATAGATGCGAAGCAGCGGGCGCGAACGCTTACAGTGGCGGCGGCGGCGTTGACGCTCACGCTCATCGCGGCGTTACGCAGGAGAGAAACCTGGGGAGGCGCAAAGCAGGCAGTGATGGACCGGTGTTTCCTACTGGAACATGGCAATCGCCGCTAATGGGCAATGAGAGACAGAAGACTCCGATTGGACACATAGACCCGCACTCCGCTTTTAGTTAACGAGCACGCTGCGAATTTTTTTTTTTTCAACAACGCACAAGAGAAATCTCCCACCGGCACTACCTTGCAGGTCAAGATCCAGTGCCATATATACGGGGTGGCCAGTGAACGGTTGTGCAGCGCGAGCAGCCAGTTTTTAGATGTGAAGCATCTTATGGCGAACCTTAATCCGGTGTGCGGCGTGACCACCCTTACTGCGCATGCGCAAATCCTTTAAAAACCTCCTCTCCCCTCTCTCTCCTATAGGCATCCCTCCCCGCGGCAACCACACCCTCACTGCACATGCGCCTCTCCTCCTCTCTCCCCTCCCTACGCTCCCCCTCTCTCCTCTAGGCATCCCTGCCCGCGGCGTCCACACACTCCCCACTGCGCATTCGCGTCCCCCCCTCTCTCTCCTCTCCTACGCTCCCCCTCTCTCCTCTAGGCATCCCTGCCCGCTGTGTCCACACTCCAACTGCGTATGCGCGTCGCCCCTCTCTCTCCTCTCCTACGCTCTCCCCCCCTCTCGCCTCGCGACGCGGACGCAGGCAGCGTCTGCTAGCGAGTTTCTTGGCTTGAAAAAACCGACTGCTCGCGCTGCACAACCGTTCACTGGCCATCCCGTATATATGGCAGTGGATCTTGACCTGCAATGTGGTGCATGTGGGAGATTTCTCCTGTGCGTTGTTGAACAATAAAAAAAAATGCCCCCACCTCCCTGAAGGGAATCGTGAGGAAATGCGAATGCATTTCGCGCGCGCTTCACTCCATTTATATATGGTGGTTGTGGTTCGAAGAAGGAAAAGGCGCCTAATTTCTGCAGCCTTGTCGGGAGCACGGCGCAGCGCCTGTTTTTTTTTTTTGCTTTTTTTTCTTCTTTTTTTATTTTTTTTTAATTTTTTCTTAATTTTCTTTTGTTCTTTTTTTTTTCTTTTTTTCTTTTTTTTTTATTTTTTTAAAATTTTTTTTTTCATATATAGCTCCGCCGAGCTCCCGCGATGCGAGCGCCCTCACGTGCCAGAGCGCGCTCCTCCTCTCCACTCACTATAACACCTGCCGAGGCCACCGCGGACAACGCCAACGCCGGATGCCTGACATAGCCCGACTAAGAAAAGCATTCGCATTTAAAACTGGGGATGCGTAAAGCACACAGCGATGGAGCGGTGTTTCCTACTGGAACATGCCAATCGCTGCTAATGTGCAATGAGAGACAGAAGACTCCGACTGGACACAGAGACTCGCAGTCCGCTTTTAGTTAACGCGCACGCTGCGAATTTTTATTGTTCAACAACGCACAGGAGAAATCTCCCACCGGCACCACCTTGGAGGTCAAGATCCATTGCCATATATACGGGGTGGCCAGTGAACGGTTTTGCAGCGCGAGCAGTCGGTTTTTAGGGGGCGAAGCTCCTTAAAGCGGCACCCCTGCGTCCCCTCGTCGTAGTCGTAGTCGTAGTGCGTAACCAGTCTTACGCTTTGACCTCCAAGGTGGTGCCGGTGGGAGATTTCTCCTGTGCGTTGTTGAACAATAAAAAATTCGCAGCGTGCGCGTTAACTAAAAGCCGAATTCTTCTGTCTCTCATTCCCCATTAGCAGCCATTGGCATTTCTCCTGTGCGTGATTAAACAATAAAATTTTGTTCAAAACGCCGTTGATTGATGAAATAAACCAACGAAAGACGCCAGATGTTTTCTAAAAGCAAAACGAAAAGACGCCAGATGTTTCTAAAGCAAAACGAAAAGACGCCAGCTGCTTAACGAAAGACGCCAGGTGTTTTCTAAAGCAATGGTTTTATAATCAAAACCATATCGCGATACAGGTTTGTAGTTGACGATGCTCGTTGCCGTCGGTGTGTGCTCGTATGGATAAGGATGCCGCTGCAACCAGTGCAAGAACCACTTAGCTTACATTTCACCGACCACAAAGCGGTCATAATGAAAGGACAACGGAAACCAGCAATAAAAGTTTGATAAAACATTTAATCAATCGTTTCACGTCATTTTTATCGGGCGAATTAACGGAAGAAATTTCACGGTTTAACCGATGATTACTTCCAGGAGCTTCGCCCAATCTCATCATCATTCACCTCGTGGATCTGCCGTCAATTTTTTTCAACCAAGAAACTCGCTAGCAGACGCTGCCTGTGTCGGCGTCGCGAGGCGAGAGAGGGAGAGAGGGGGGGGAGCGTAGGAGAGGAGAGAGAGAGGGGGCGCGCATGCGCAGTGGGAGTGTGGACGCTGCGGGCAGAGATGCCTAGAGAAGAGAGGGGGGAGCGTAGGAGAGGAGAGAGGTGGGACGCGCATGCGCAGTGGGAGTGTGGACGGCGCGGGCAGGGATGCCTAGAGGAGAGAGGGGGGAGCGTAGCAGGAGAGAGAGGAGGGGAGGCGCATGCGCAGTGAGGATGTGGTTGCCGCGGGGAGGGATGCTTAGAGGAGAGAGAGAGAGAGGAGGTTTTTTATTTTTTATTTTTTTAAAGGGTTTGCGCATGCGCAGTAAGGGTGGTCACACCGCACACCACCACCACCGGATTAAGCTTCGCCATAAGATGCTTCACATCTAAGACCTGCCGGCGCGCACACCTCCTCAACCTATCCTCCTCCTCCTCCTCCTCCGTGGACAATGCCGCACAACGCCAACGCCGCACAACGCCGGATGCCTGACATAGCCCGACTATGAAATGCATTCGCATTTAAAATTCGCAGCGTGCGCGTTAACTAAAAGCGGACTGCGGGTCTCTGTGTCCAGTCTGAGTCTTCTGTCTCTCATTGCCCATTAGCAGCGATTGGCAATTTCCAGTAGGAAACACCGCTCCATCACTGCGTGCTTTGCGCCTCCCCAGTTTTCTCTCCTGCGCAACGCTGCGATGAGCGCCAGTGTCAACGCTGCCGCCAGTGTAAGCGTTAGCGCCGCTGCTTCACATCTACACATGGTTCCCTTCAGCGGGAGATGGTGTATTTCAACCAAGGAACTCGCTAGCGGACGCTGCCTGCGTCGGCGTCGCGAGGCGAGAGAGGGGGGGGAGCGTTGGAGAGGAGAGAGAGGGGGGGACGCGCATGCGCAGTGGGGGGTGTGGATGCCGCGGCGAGGGATGCCTAGAGGAGAGAGGGGGGAGCGTAGGAGGGTAGAGAGGGAGGGGACGCCCATGCGCAGTGAGGGTGTGGTCGCGGCGGGGGAGGGGGTGCCTAGAGGAGAGAGAGGGGAAGAAAGAGGTTTTTATTTTTATTTTGAAAGTGTTTGCGCATGCGCAGTAAGGGTGGTCGCGCCGCCCACCACCACCGCCACCACCGGATTAAACCCCGCTCTAAGATGCTTCACATCTAATACAGAGCACACTTGTAGCCACTGAAGAGGGACGCGATGGCCCCCTGCGCTCCTTTTGTCACGTCTGTACTTTGTCACCGTGTCTCTCAGGCATCCGTCTGGGCACAATTCTGTCTGCACGAAGTACATCCAAGCCACATGATAGTGCTAACCAACTAACAGCCCCATCGACATGGCCACCGAATCAGTTCCCATATTTTACATTGCTTTTGGTTTTCAACTGGCGATGTCACTGTGCAGACTGGTTTCTTGCCCGGGAACGACACGATAACCTTCACGCTTGTATTATTTTTTTCGATTGCAATGAGATGCTGTGAAGTGATTAATATAATCGTTGAAGTTTTACGTCCCAAAACTATGATATGATTATGAGGGTGGCCATAGCGGGGGGGGCTGCGGAAATTTTGACCATCTGGTGTTCTTTAATGTACAATTAAATCTAAGTACACGGACCTCTAGCATTTCGCGTTGATCGAAGTGCGGCCGCCGCGGCCGGGATTCAATCCCGCTACGCACAGCCTGATTCACTTGTTTCTATGGGCGTCGGCAGGATTTTTGTCTTGGTGGGTCGAAGCCCGTATTGCATCGCGGTTGTAGAAGGGGAGAGCGCTGGTGTGGCCTGGGTGGAGAGCAAGTGCTGGTGTATACAGCTCGAAGGGGGGATGGGGTTGTGTGCGACAAGGGCCACTTTTGCACCCCCCTCCCCCTCTACCACTCGACCAGTGCGCACGCTTGTTTTGTCATTTTTCTGTCAAAAGTTCTTCAGCAGGAATCCCCATTGCTTCTTTTATTTTTCCTGCTTCCCCAACGCAGGACCACAGCCGCATGAGTGCAATGCAGATTTGCTGTCTATGTGCTACCGACAGTACCACGCCGTATTGTGGGGAGACGTGGGCGGCAACTACGACAGAGTTTGCAGGTACGAACGTCATCTGGCCTTTTAAGCGAACGTTGTATTACTCACATATTTTAGTGGTGGCATCGCACGCGGACGGCGCCGGGTAGTGTGCAGAAATGCTGCCCACGTATACCTGCGCCGGTCTCTTTTTTGATCGAGGTAATGGGATCTTTTATGGCGGTGAATTGTGATTTTGCGTTGCCGCATTTGATTGTTGTTTGGATATGAACGCGTGACCGTCACTGTGGCCTGTATCAGCTGAATTGTCGCGCTGCTAAACACGTGAATGAAGGTTCTATTGCCGGCATGGAGTACGGAAACCACAATGTAGGGCAGCGCAAAATACAGACAACAGACGAGCGAGGGGACAAGGACACAGTACATTCTTCCAACTAAAATTTATTAGATTGGGGACGCACGTATATATACACAGGCAAAGCAAGAAAAGAAAAACCAGGAAGAAAAAAATCAAAAGGTGAAAACAAGAGAAGTGCCGATACGTCACACACGTGCACTAACACCGCCCCCCTTTCCATGACTCGCCAAAAACAAAAGCTCTTTGTCAGAAAGGTGCAAGGAAGGCATGCTTACGCATGCGTCCCGAGACCGTTTGATTTCCTCCGCCTCGATGATTTCCCTCACCCTTTGGTCCCGATTGCGTGCAAGGACCACGGTGTTTTCAAAGATAGGGCTACACTCGCAGTCCCGCACATGGATGCCCAGGTGCCCCAAAGGGTGAGGGAAATCATCGAGGCTGAGGAAATCAAACGGTCTGGGGACGCATGCGTAAGCATGCCTTCCTTGCACCTTTCTGACAAAGAGATTTTTGTTTTTTGGTGAGTCATGGAAAGGGGGGCGGTGTTAGTGCACGTGTGTGATGTATCGGCACTTCTCTTGTTTTCACCTTTTGATTTTTTTCTTCCTTGTTTTTCTTTTCTTGCTTTGCCTGTGTATATATACGTGCGTCCCAATCTAATAAATTTTAGTTAGAAGAATGCGATGTGTCCTTGTCCCCTCGCTCGTCTGTTGTCTGTATTTTGCGCTGCCCTACATTATGATTGACCTATTCCAACTCGCCCAACAAGCAACGTTGCTAAGTACGGAAACATTTAGGAGTTAGTTTTGCGCAATGCCATAGAAAGAAAGAAAGGAAGAGAGAAAGAAAGCAAGAAGGAGAGAAAGAAAAGAAGAAAGAAGGAAGGAAACCTAGCAGGTTAAACGCAGACACGCCAAGCTTCGCTTGTCCCGATTTTCCCGATTGGAGAAGGGTTAGCCTGAATTTTTAAGAGCGGAGCTCTTTAAGCTTTTCGTTGCGCCGGGTAGTGCGAACATGAATTATGATCATCATAAACCGTTACGCGCTCCCTTCGTCCTCTACAACTACTGCTTCGCTCCCACGTGCGCCGATTTGTCCGGCGTGGAATACAAACAAAATGAAAAACACTTTGCAAATTCCAAAGTTTGTTCGGCGAAAGCCTGTGGTCATTCGACTGACTATTCCATGTTTTTTTTTCCTCTTTTTCTTTCTTTTCCTTTTTGTTTTGTTTTTTTCTTTTTTGTTAGCTTTTTTTACACTCTCTCGGAAATGACGTGACTGATGAGAGAGTGTAAGGGGGAAGGTCACAGCCGTGGAGGCGCAACTGTTGCTATGCGCCGCTGTGTCATCACGTGATTGCTGAGAGAGTGCGAGGGGGAGAGGCCACAGCTGGCAGCGTTCCAGGACACGGACGGACGCGAGCAGGACGGACGGACGCGAGTATGAGACATGAAAGGCTTTCGCCTTAAGACTATGATGGGCTAGGCTGTTACGTGGTTAAAGGTCACTTGACATCATGTAACATGGGTCTTAATTTGCGTAGCATCACGTAGCTAGTCACACGGCCACAAATCACGTAACATCATGTAATAGCTAGTCACGTGACTAAAAATCATGTAACATCACTTATCTAGTCACCTGACTAGAATCATGTAACATCGCATAACTGTTCGCGTGATCAAACTCGCGGAGCACCACGAACCATCTAGTCACGTGACTAAAAAGTCACGTAGCATCGCATAATAACTAGTCAGGTGGCATGTTCCTGCTATAAATCACGTAACAGCTAGTCACGTGACTAAAATCACAACATCACGTAACAGGTTATCGCGTGACATTCCTGCCCAAGTCTAGCCATACTTGGCAAAAACTTAGCATCTCTAGCAAAAACTTGGCATTACTTAGAAAAACTTAACTACGTCGAACACTATCTCCCCTGACGGTTCCTTTGCGCCACTAGTGCAAGCTGCGCACCTCTTTTTTTTTCTTAACGGTTGAAAACACGGGACATCGCTGTCATGTCAGTGAACAGCGCCATACAACAGGCATGATCTCTGTGGTTGAGGACTCAGTGTCCTGGCCACACATCGTGCGCGGCCACCTGGAATACTCTAATAATCAAGGTTTAACGCGAAACTTTCTTTTGCCTTTTCTCTCTGTTTTAATTTATCTGTGTCTACTAGTAAATCGTGTGTCACAGTGGAGCCGTATATATACGCAAGGCCAGCGACCATAGGTTCCGTGCTCTGTCTACAGTGCACCTGCACCTCAATAACCAGCCCAGTTTCGCCGACACAGGCCGACAGGGGCGTGAGGAATATAATTTTTGTGGTTTAAGGTCTCCCAACCACTATATAGTTAAAAAGGACATCGTAGTGGAGGATTCCGGAAATTTCGATCACCTAGGGTTCTTTAAGCAGCACCTAAATCTAAGTACACGGGCCTCAAGCATTTTACGAGACTACATTAAATACACACGCATCAAAGTTCATGTCAGAGACACGCGCGTCAAGTTCAACACCGCTCAAAGTTCCTAGTTTATCTTGGACCCTTTGAACACATTTGGACAAATGTCGTTTATCTTGGACTCTTGCACACTTTAATGATACGGATATTTTTGGGACAGTGACATCACATTGGATATCGCGGCACATGTTTGTCACACTCGCCTTAGTTTTTTTTTTTTTTTTTTTTTTTTCGAGGGCTGTCAGGTTTAACTTGATGGTCTTATGTGTAACCTGATGGTTTTGTCTGATGGATCCTCAGGTCCCCGAGTGGGCATATAGCCAGGTGACATACAGTTTACTAACGTCTATTGTGGACCGAGTAAGGTTGTTTCACTGACTCACATTCGCCTAATGTGGCCCCTCCTGCTCACTACGCTATCTGTAGTCGTAGCGTGTTTTAGCACGGCACATAACAAAAATCCACGCATCTCCACGAAGTGAATCATGACGAGTGGGTGAAGCTCTGGGTATCGTATTGGTGAGTAACCGTACGTTACCCGAGCGTTGCCCCATATAATGTAAATTGAGTGACATAAGTGTATAGAAATGTAAATTTATCTCGCCTCCCAGTCGTCTTAGGCAATTCAAGGAGGATTAACGAAATTACTGGAGTGGAAGATATGTCTCGAATGTGAATTCAAAGAGCCCGCCTTCCTGCCGGTCGCAAGATACCATTTTAATATGCGTAATTAGTTGGGACATATAATGCTCCACGTGTGCCTTTTCCTCACAGGTTTCCTTGAGAAGCCTCAATATCTAGGCGCAACTCATCAATACTCTTCTCGATAGGTTATTTTCGCCGGCAACAGCGATCTCTTACCTTATAATTAGCCTGTGTCTACGTTCAAGTCTATTGGAAAACCTTTTTTTTTTTGTGTGTGTCTCACATATGTTTCAACGTTTCTATACCTTGACCACAACGGATTACAAGGCTAGGTCCTAAGGAGCTTCGCCCCTAAAAACACGACACCCACGTAGCGATAGCTAGACGCACAAGTACCACCTACCTGTCGCTACGTGTGCCTTGTGTTTCTTATATGTGCCGCGTTAATACATACGACTACAGAAGACGAACTCGTCCGAGAAGGAACACTTCTGAAGTTATATATCTTGTGGCGCTGCCGTCGCACGGGAAGCTCTAGCGCATTGTGTCAATACCGAACGTTTCTGAAGTATATTAATTGGAACACCAGTGCATTAATTTTAAGGTGTGTGCCCGCCATGCTTGATGACACGCTAAGCTGTGCGGAAGAACACTTGCTGGGTCGATATTGACAACACGGGGAAATAATGTGAGGTCGTTTTAATCATTGCGTCTCACTTGTGGCTCGCTGGTTTGCCCATGTGGTATTGGGTTTCTCTCTGTGTGTGTGTGTGTGTGTGTGTGTGTGTGTGTGTGTGTGTGTGTGTGTGTGTGTGTGTGTGTGTGTGTGTGTGTGTGTGAGAGAGAGAGTGTGTGTGTGTGTGTGTTTGTGTTTTGTGTGTGAAGTGGTTTTATATGTACTTATATGGGTGAAACGTTCATTAAAAAAATTCCCCATCTCCCGCTAAAGGGAACCATGTGTGGATGCAAAGCAGCGGGAGATAATTAGCTTGAGCGGGAGGAACGTCGTCACTCTCGTTTCACGGCAGCGGTCCGGGCACTCATCGCGGCGCTGCACAGGAGAGAAGAATGAGGCGCGCGCGCTCCGTCATTTTCATACCGCGGAACTACCGTGGCGCCCTCAGCGGAGTATGCAGCTGTCGCATCACCTCTCGTGCGCGCGGCTCCGTAGAGGATTCCTAGAGGAGAGAACAGGGGGGGACCGTAGGAGAGGAGAGAGAGAGGGGGAGGGGACGTGCGTGCGCTGTGGGGGTGAGGGACGCGGGAGCCGCTCCGTAGAGTAGAGGATTCCTAGAGGAGAGAGGGGCGCGCATGCGCTGTGGGGAGTGGTGGGACGCCGGCGCCGCTCCGTAGAGTAGATGATTCCTATAGTAGAGAAAGGGGGGTGAGCGTAGGAGAGGATAGGGGGGAGGGGACGCGCAAGCGCTGTGGTGGGAGTGTGGGACGCGGGGGCCGCTCCGTAAAGTAGAGGATTCCTAGAGGGAGAGAAGGGGGGGTGAGCGTAGCAGAGGAGAGAGAGAAGGGGGAGGGGACGCGCATGCTATGTGGTGGTGTGGGACGCGGGCCGCGGGAAGGAGGGACGGACTAAGCCCCCCTCCAAACACATGAAAGCCAAATCAAGGAATGGGGTCAACCTGGGCGACAGACACGACCTGCCTAGCCATTGCTAAGCAGCGTCTCTGTGCTGTCGGCCATGACTCTGATGACTGTGGTATAGTGGTTGACGGCCTTCATATTACTACAGTGTTCTGGTTCGCATAATGGGTGCTTCCCTACTTCATGAAAGTGGCCGGACGCGGGACGCGGGAGGGGAGGGACGGACGTAGCCCCGAGCATAAGATGATTCGCATCTAAAACACTGCATACCCCACGAAGTGAATGATGATGAGTGGGCGAAGCTGCGGGTAACCATGAATATCCCTGTACATTGCACACTCGATCATACAAAAAGACGTGACACATCGTGACGCGAGCCCTAACCCGCCTCTGGATCAGCTTGCCGGCGCTGCCGTGCCGCTGCAGCTTCGCGATCTCTCAACTCCGGGTCGGCTTGCCGGCGCTGCCGTGCCGCTGCAGTTTCACGAGCCCGCAAATCTGGATCCGCTTGTCTGCGTCGCCGGCGCCTACTTCTCCCTCCGCACAACTTCTCCCTCCGCTCCGCCGCCGCCTTGTCTTCTTCGTTGTTCATAGCAGTAGTAGGTAGTAGTAGTATCGAAGCGCACTGAGTGACGACCGTCGAAAGAGAGAGGAAGCGTCCCGAGAGGCGGAGAGTGGAGCAAGCGCGCCGGAGAGTGGAGTGAGCGCCGCAGAGCCATCTAGTGGGCTCCATGCAAATCAAATGAGAGCACAGCTGCGCTTCTAGCGGGAGCGGCGAGTACTAGCGGGCTACACCGGGGGAGTGATGTACAAGCCTCGACCTTAAGGAGCTTCGCCCCTAAAAGAGAATGGGCTCTGGAACGCTTATTGTTCATCGTCATCAGCGTCATCGTCATCGTCATGGCGTATAATGGTTACCTTGCATTTGCTGTGCCGTGATGGCAGCGTCATCGTCATCGCACTAGCGTGGCTACACTGCACTCCGTGCTACACTGAGTGACACCGGTGGAGTGGTGAACAAGCCTCGAACTTAACGAGCTTTGCCCCTAAAATGTGCGTTGCGAGGCAGCGCTGATGTCGTCCGTTTCTCCTCTGGTGTGCCTGTGTTTACGCTGTTTCATACCCTGCACCATGAACCAAGCAAAACTAAACCAATTAGCAGTTCTAACACAACAACGCATTGTAATTTGCGGCCACACGGTGGGCCTCTGACCACACGGAGCAGCGCGAGAAACGTTCTAGAGGTTAAAACCATACTGTGGTTGTGCTGGTGGAATTTAACCGTTTACACAAACTAACGCCGTTCCTCGCACTCCATTTATAGGAACGTGACGGCAAAGATTCGGTGTCACCAGAAGATGGCCTCCTGCCCGGAGTCAGTGAGGACAAACTTCAGCCGCCAGGAGGAAGGATACGAAGCGCTTCGCAACTTTGTCTGCGACCGCAAGGCCTTCGAAGGTGAGAAAGTCTGCGCCATCTTTTCTTGCAGACAGTGATTCTCCTTAGCGATTTATGCCTCAACGCTTCAGTTTCAATTCCGAAGTACTTTAATACAGTGGAAGTGTATACGGCTAGTGCGGCCAAATAAAGAAAATGGAGTCGTGTAGCTCCAGCAGCGGCCCGAGCTGGCTCATGTCGGTTTTCGCTGCCATTCTTCAATGTAGCCAGAAGTCTGGGTCCGGTTCTCTTCTTCGTGTATCGCTATATTCGCTTTCTGGTGACGAAACCCGGGAACGAATGCAGAAAAAACTTCCCCATCTCCCGCTAAATGGAACCATGTGTGGATGCGAAGCAGCGGGGAGATGGTTAGCTTGAGCGGGAGAAACGTCGCCCGTTTCCTGAGGCAGGCGGCCGCAGCGCTCATATCGCGGCGCTGCACAGGGGGAGAAGAATGAGGCGCGCGCTCTCCGTCATTTTCATACCGCGGAACTACCGTGGCGCCCCCAGCGGGAGTATGCAGCTGTCGCAGCACCTGTCGTGCGCCGCTCCGTAGAGCAGAGGATTCCTAGAGGAGAGAACAGGGGGGGGACCGTAGAAGAAAAGAGAGAGAGAGGACGCGCATGCGCCGGGTGGTGTGGGACGCGGGAAGGAGGGACGGACAAAGCACATGCAAGCAAGATCAAGGAATGGAGTGAATGGGACGCGGGCGCCGCTCCCGTGGAGTAGCGAATTCCTAGAGAAGAGAAAGGAGGAGCATAGGTGAGGAGAGAGATAGGGGCTGTGGGACGTACGCGGGACACGGGAAGGACAAAGCCCCCGCAAGCACATGCAAGCAAGGTCGAGGAATGGAGTCAACGTGGGCGACAGACACCACTGGTAGAGCGCGTTATTCTTTGCTTGCACCCACCACCCATTGCTAAGCAGCCACTCTGTGCTCTCTGCCATGACTCTCATGACTGTGATGGTGGTTGACGGCATTATTGTACTACAGTGTTCTGGTTCGCATAGTGACAGTATACTACTAGCGCGGGAACACACGGACAAGAAAGAGGACGACACACAGCGCAGTTTGTCGTCCTCTTTCTTGTCTGTGTGTTCCCGCGCTAGTAGTATACTGTCATGAACTTCCAACAAGCCCAAGCCGCTACCCTCGCATAGTGGCTGCTGCCCTACTTAATGAAAGTGACCGGACGCGGGACGCCGGACGGGGGACGCAGGAGGGACGGACACAGCCCCGAGCATAAGATGCTTCGCATCTAAAATGTAGCGACACACGAAGAAAAAGAACCGGACCGGGTCGTCTGGCTACATGGAAGAACGGGACGCGGGCGCCCGCTCCGTAGAGTAGAGGATTGCTAGAGGTGAGAAAGGGGGGAGCGTAGGAGAGCAGAGAGAGGGTGTGTGGGACGCGGGACAGGCAAAGCCCCCGCAAGCACAAAGTATGGAGTCAACGGGACGCAGGTGCCGCTCCACAGAGTAGAGGATTCCTAGAGGAGATAAAGGGGGGAACGTAGCAGAGGAGAGAGAGAGTGGAGGGGACGCGAATGCGCTGAAGGTGTGTGTGGGAGAGTAGAGGCATAGGTCGGCACATTGTGTCGCTCCGCAGAAGTTGAGGCATAGGTCGGCACATTGAGGGTCTACTCACTCAAACTCACTCACCACAATCTTTTCAGCCTTCGCACTCCACTCATGTTCATACGCCTACTCACCCTCATGAGTGTTCGCTCACGTTGACACTCACCTCCACTCACGCTCATGAGTACTCACTCACATTCATACTCACGATTACTAACACTCATGGTCACTCACTCACGTTCATACTCACGACTACCCACACTCATAAGCACTCATTCAAGTTCATACTCACGCCTACTCACACTCGTAGGCACTCACTCTCGTTCGTACTCACGCCTACTCACACATATAAGCACTCACTCACGTTCATACTCACGCCTACAGACACGCACTTCCGTACTTGTACCTCACACTCATAAGCACTCACGTTCATACTCACGCCTGCTCGCAGTCATAGGCACTCACTCACGTTCATAGGCACTCACGCTCGTACTCACGCCTACTCCCACTTATAGGCGCCCACGTTCGTACTCACACCTCACGCCCATTGCTACTCACTCGCGTTCATATACTCACGCCTACTCACACTCATAGGCACTCACTCACGTTCATACTCACACCCACCCACTCACACTCATAAGCACTCACACTCACATCCACTCACACTCATGAATACTCACCCACGTTCAACTCACGACTACTCACCCTTATGAGTGCTCACTCACGTTCACACTCACGCCCACTCACACTCATGAGTACTGACTCACGTTCATACGTCAACTCACACTCATGAGCGCTCACTCACGTTCACACTCTCGTCCACTCATACTCATGAGTACTCACTCACGTTCACACTCACCAAGTTCAAATGAGTGTGAGTGAGTCACTCATGGAGTGAGTGGGCCGAGCTATGAGTAGAGGATTCCTAGAGGAGAGAAAGGGGGGAGGAGCGTAGGAGAGGAGAGAGAGGGGGTGTGGAACGCGGGACGCGGGAAGGAGGGACAGACAAAGCCCCCGCAAGCACATGCAAGGAAGATCAAAGAACGGAGTCAACGTGGGCGACAGACACCGCCGGTAGTGCGTGTTATTCTTTGTTTGCACCCACCACCTGCCTAGCCATTGCTAAGAGGCCACTCTGTGCTCTCGGCCATCACTCTGGTGATTGTGGTGGTGGTGGACGGCCTTATTGTACTACAGTGTTCTCGTTCGCATATTGGGTGCTTCCCTACTTCATGAAAGTGACCTGACGCGGGACGCGGGAGGGACGGACACTTCCCCGAGCATAAGATGCTTCGCATCTAATGTACAGTAACAGGACACTTAAACGAACTTGACAAGTCTGAAGTTACGTATGAGCGAGTTCAGGTGTTTGAGAACGACGCAGGGAATGCGTATTGACCTTCAAGGTATGTTAGGAAGGCGGCCACGTTAAACCTAATTCAAGGGCTAACGTGATTAGAGTTCATGCACGGCCTCCGAGATGTGCTTCCAGAAGCGGATATCTTAAGGCAGCATTTCTTGCGGTGAAAACGCATTCCGTCCCTCTCATTTGGGTCGAGAGTTGTGAAAGCTTCATGACGTGAAAATGACGTTGCGGAAGGAGGACCGGAAGTAGGGGGCACGCTGCTCGCCGAGTTAAATAACATATTGTAGATGAAGGAGGAAATCAGTTGGATGGGTACGAAGCACTAGGTTACATCCCAAAAGTAACAGCCGAGTCGTTTAAAAAGATCGTCCAGGGAATTTCCCCGGTGAGTAAAAGTATGACGGAGCGCCCAACCGAAGAAGAGCTAGTACTTGGAAATTTCAACTGGAAGAAGGCTGAAGGAAAAATTCCAAAGCGCACTGCCCCGGTTTTAGATGGAGTGCCCGTTAGCCTCATTAAAGAACGAGGACGTAACACCAAAGAAGCCCTGTTGCAAGCAGTAGAAAAATGCTTACAGGACAGGCAAATACCGGACAGTTGGCGAAAAATGATTATGTACTTACTCTATAAAAGGCATGACAGAAAAGAATAACATTCGCTCGTATAGACCGCTAACCATTATATCGGTACCATACAGGTTGGCGATGCAGGCAGTAAAAATAAAAAATATAAATGTGTGCCGTCAATAACCATATTATGGGAGAACTGCAGAATAGCTTTCGAGTCGACAGGTGGTTAGACGATAACCCTTTTTTTTTACTCAGTGTATAGAAATATCTAAAATAGAAAACAGGCCCTTGTACATGGCTTTCCTAGACATCACTGGGGCGTAGGACAACGCTAATCAGGAATTTTGTGGGATATACTGAAAGGAAGGCGCATAGGCAACAAATGTGTACAGCTTTTGAGGTAGATATGATAAAATAGGGTTGCATAGAATGGGAGGGGATATGTAGCTAAGAGAACGTTTATATTAGTAAGGAGCTCACACAAGGATGTCCTTTGTCTCCGCTGTTATCGATGCTGTACATGGTAAGGATGGAAAAAGCGCTAGAAGGTAGCAACATTGGTTTTATTCTGTCCCAGAAACAGGGCGGTGTGATGATTGAGCAGAAGCTTCCAGGTTTATTTTATGCTGACGATACTGCCTTATTTTCGGAGAGGCGAGATGATATACAGAGGCTGGCGGATATATGCGGAAGGGTAGATGAAGCTCTTGGACTAGGATTTCAGTGTAACAAAATGGGGATTGATGGTATACAATGATCCCAACGATCAGGCGGTGTCAATACAGGGCCAAAAAATACCGACGGTAAGTGAATACAAGTACCTCGGAGCATCGTTACCACTACACGTGATGACGATGACGATGACGCTGATGACCATGAAGTATAAGCACGTTCCAGACCACACATTCTCTTTCTGCCATGGATGAAAACGATCGTTAACGCGGTCTCGCCCTCGAAAGGCAAAACGGCGACGCCGACAACAAACGTTCCCCTGAGCTTAACGTCATATATGAGGAAAACAAAATCAGGGGATCTTGAACAAAATCATCATCTACCCCACGGGGATTGACGGTTTACCAGATTACCTCCGGAGCTTCGCCCACTCATCATCATTCACTTCGTGGATATGGCGTGATATTTTAACGCGACAGCGTTAAAGAGCTCGTTTCGCAGAAATTCCGGCGTCGGCGTCGGCGTCGTTGGTTGTGAGCGAAAAATCATCATCTTGTCTGTGACCGAAAAATCATCATCTTGTCCGTGACCGAAAAATCGAGAAAGATGCAAATAAAAGAAATAATAAAAATTTTCCGGTCCGAGTGAGGATCGAACCCGGGTCGTCTGCGTGGCAAGCAGGTGTTCTACCACACAGCCATGCCTCTGCTTGGAAATACTGTGAAAATAACTTCCTCTGCTTGGAAATCCAGTGAAAATAACTTCCATGCTTCGCAAACGCAAGCGTTATTTATATAGGCGTCGCAATATAACATGTAATATCCCAGGAATATTGCGTGGTACAAGCGTACATTGCCATCGGGCTTCAGAATATGTGACTACCATAACGATTCCATAGTTTAAAGCCAGCCACCCATTACAAACGGCACAAACCTTACTGCGCGTATTCCCCTTAACACCACGTAGTGGGTGCATAACAAGTTCGAAAACATTTCCCACATTTGCCGCGCATAATTCCTCCTGGTTTAAAGCATACTACCCATTACATAGTATGCACTAAGTGATTGAAGTACGCACTAGGGACGGGATATCGCTATCGCGTTCAACTCTTAAAGGCGAAGCTTAAGGGTCCCCCCAATTTTTTTTTTCCCTTCTACATCACGAGTTACAGAAGGGGGCCACTTTCTCGTGTGCGTCTCAAGGGCAGTTTTCAATTTGAAGAAAATCTAGCAGCGTTGCGTTATAGAAAACACGATCAAGTACCTCAATGATCTGCGTACCGCCAGCGGCATAGAGTTTCATACACTAATACCTGGAGGGGAATCTGTCGCTGCGATCGTTGTACCACGACGGGAATGGTGGGAAATACAGGCTTCGGATTGGAGAGCGTTAGCCAGCGAATTGTCTACGGATTTTATTGCGATAGCAATTATATGGACACTCGCGGCTGGTTTTCGCCGTCGGCGTCGGCGTCGGCGTCATTTGCCGTATATGTATATGTATATTATATAACCGGGCCCGCCCGTCGTTCGTGAGCGTGAAAAGACGCGAGGGGGGGGGGGTCCTTCGAGCGACCTTCGATTTTACGAGCGGGGGCGCGCGCGTTATCTCCCCTTCTCGGCGGCCGACAGCGGGCGGGGGGGGGGGGGGGGCGACGTTCGATTTTACGAGCGCGGGCGCGGGCGCGCGCTTTATCTCCCCTTCTCATCTCCCCCTTCTCGGCGGCCGGGCCGGCGTACCCTTCTACGTGCTGCGCTCTCAACGCGAAGAGAATTCTCTTAAACAAGCGTTTTCTAGAGTTGCGTGAGATCGGATCCAAAAAGAGTTAGCTGCCAGCCTCACTTCGTATAACATTACAATTGTTTGCTATCGCATTCATTGCTTCACCCTTGCGGTGAAACTGTGACTTTTTTTCTACAGTTTCAGTTTCGTTCTTCGCGCAGCTTGGCTAGTGGTGTGCAGGTGAAAAGCACTCAAGCAGTGCCTTTGTTGTTCAGAGAGGCTGAAGACCGCTAGGTCGCTTTGTGTGCTGCGACGTTGCATCTTCACATGTTGTATTTCACAGTTTTAGCGACTCGTCGTGCACTCGCCGCTGAGCATAGATGTAGCGTCCCATGCCAGTGCAGCATATCGCACGGAGTTCACGTCTTCTTACTAACGCATCTTGCCAAAACTCGTTCGTATCGACTGCAAAATGACGGCGAAGCTAATTAGACGCACCATCACGCTCCTCTGACTCGTCTTCACAACAAAACGAGAGATGCGTTGGGGGCAGGCCACTTGGACAGACGCACCTGGCATCGCAGCAGATGATACGTTGTTTCTCACTTAATATTCTACTGTTATTTCCATAAATAGATAATACGTACTTTCGAGGGAAAAACAAGCGTTTTTTTTTAAATTGTTAAAAAAATAATTCATTAAATTCTGATACCAAACCTGGAACTCTTAGGCAGAGCAGTGCATACCCTGGCAGTTAAATTTGTCCAGGATCACTTCCATCTCACGGTCACGCCAACTTTTTGCAATAAGCTTTACGTATTAAAAAATGAAACAAGTTTGAATTAGAAATAACTTCATATCACTTTGTTTCACACTCGGCAAACAAGCGTCGCGAATCTCGAGAACGTAATCCATCCGAAGCAGATTCGAAGCCTGTACTTCCCATTATTCCCATGGTGGTACAACGCGCCGCTGAAGGAGCCCGCATAGACACTAGCGCCAGATTCCCCTCTAGGTATTATAGTATTAAACTTTATGGCCAGCAGTAAATGGTGCATATGCATAGCTCGCTGTTGGCTGTGTTGGCTAGCGCAGCGGGTTGTGGAGCGAGGGGTCGCTGGTTCGAATCGCCGGTCAGGTGCTTTGGAATTTTTAGATGTGAAGCATCTTATGGCGAAGCTTAATCCGGTGGTGGTGTACGGCGTGGCCTCCCTTACTGCGCATGCGCAAACCCTTTCAAAAAAATAAAAATAAAAAAACCTCCTCTCCCCCTCTCTCTCCTCTAGGCATCCCTCCCCGCGGCAACCACACCCTCACTGCGCATGCGCCTCCCCTCCCTCTCTCTCCTCCTATGCTCCCCCCCTCTCTCCTCTAGGCATCCCTGCCCGCGCTCCCACTGCGCATGCGCGTCCCCCTCTCTCACCTCTCCTACGCTCCCCCCTCTCTCCCCTCGCGACGCCGACGCAGGCAGCGTCTGCTAGCGAGTTTCTTGGTTGAAAAAACCGACTGCTCGCGCTGCACAACCGTTCACTGGCCACCCCGTATATATGGCAATGGATTTTGACCTCCAAGGTGGTGCCGATGGGAGATTTCTCCTGTGCGTTGTTGAACAATAAAAATTCGCAGCGTGCGCGTTAACTAAAAGCGCAGTGCGGTCTCTGTGTCCAGTCGGAGTCTTCTGTCTCTCATTGCCCATTAGCAGCGATTGGCATGTTCCAGTAGGAAACACTGCTCCATCACTGCCTGCTTTGCGCCTCCCCAGTTTTCTCTCCTGCGCAACGCTGCGATGAGCGCCAGCGTCAACGCCGCCGCCAGTGTAAGCGTTAGCGCCCGCTGCTTCACATCTACACATGGTTCCCTTTAGCGGGAGATGGTGTAATTTTTTTCTGCTAAATTATTTTTCTTTGCGCCTTTTTGATATTTATATAAATAAACATACGTATCCGGGCCATTGTGACGGCGACGGCAAAAATCAGCCTAGAGTGTGCATGTAATTGCTATCGCAATAAAACTAAATCAATTAAAGATAGTGAGGACAGAATGGGAATCGAACCCGGGCCCTCTGCGTGGCAGCCCAGTACTCTACCACTGAGCTTCATATAAAAACAGCGCAAAAAACGGAGGACAAGAGAAAGAAGGACACAGACGGGGCGCTGACTTAACACAAAATTTATTTGCTAGAACCGCGCAATATATACTTGTGCAGCATCTAACAAAAAAAGGAGGAACGATAAAATGGTAACAAAACGGTAAAAAACCATGCATACATCATCACCGTGATAGCGCATCATGAACATCACGTGTGCCAGCATTCTGAAGGAAATCAATTTCTTTCTGTGACAGAGCAATTGAAGGCCTGCTAACACACAATTTGCCCAGCCTAGCCATTTCCACAGCCTCATAAATTTCACGTATCATCTGGTCCCGATGACGCCTAACCACCGCACAATGCTGGAAGTCGGGAGAGCAGCCGTAGTCTCGGCAATGAATGCCAAGATGGCCCGACATTGTTGAAGAGACACTGTGAGCGTGCTCTTTCAGCCGCTCATATAAACGCCGGCCTGTTTGACCGATGTACCTCTTGCCACAGGACAAGGGTAGGGAGTACACCACCCCTTCAATGCAAAAGACGAACTTGTTCCGATGCCTGGTCTGGCATGTTCGCACTCTCCTGGTCTGGCATGCTCGCACTTTAGCTACCACTGAGCTACGCCTATGCTTGAAACTCCGTTGCAAACTGACCCTGTGCAGGCTTCATGTAGGGTAAGGAATCGCGTTAACATGTGCAATAGAGCGTTTTAGAACTATAACGTAACAAAGAGGCGTCACACAATGCGAATTGCGTAAGGAGTTGGTCGTCGAATGCTCCAACCCATTACAAAAGCCTCAGGTATAATTCTTCATCGTCGTCAGCCACAGCATCAACACAGTGCACACAATGCCTTGCAAGTGTGTAGCGGGTACCACGGTTTTTCGAAGAAAGATGAATAATGGTATAGTGGACGCTTCCCCACTGCACAAAAGTTATGATGATATGTGGCGTAGTGGTTGACCTTGCAAGTGTGCTTGTAGTAGTTGCCCCAAGAGTGTTTAAAAAAGGCTCTGGAAAGGCCTTTCTTCCAGCTTTTTCTGTGACTGTGCTGCGCGTTCCGTGCAGGCCTAGCGGTTTTTTATTTACTTTAGCGTCACTGTTCTACAGATTACCGTACGGCCTCGCGATGTCAGGACCTTGGAAAGTCGCTCAACTGTGAGGAGCGAAACGGACCTAGCCCAAAGGAATACGAGGAGGATCCTGCCAACTTTGGCTGCAAGTGAGTTTTGTAACAGTCATTTGTACCAAAAAAAGAAAAAAAAACTAAATTTTGCTTCTTCGCGGTTTTGCACTCGCTCACTGTGTGATGTCCCGTATTGTTTAGTACACAGGTTGCGTGTGCAGTCAATACACCCAGGTCGTCCCACGCAACGTGATCAATTACTTTAAAAATGAAAGGAGCGTCGGAAGCGAACTAAACCGGACACACGCTTTTCACTGTAGCCTGCATGTCCTCATGCTATTTTTTTTATTTTCCCCCTTTATCTAACTCATTATGTTTAATTGTCCATCTTGTTAATTATTAACTGAAGACGCAAAGTATTAACTCCGAGTTGTAGAGTATCGTCAGAAACCACCTTTTGAATTGATCCTGTAGAATACGCCTCACGTAGTCCTTTTTTTCCGCGTTGTAAAGACATTCCTAGAATAATGAGAAACAAAAAGCCACGTGACTGAGCGCATGCGCACTGTTATCGTGGTGCTCTCAAGCCTACAGTAGGTGAACACGGTCGCCTTCAGCATAACTGTGGCTTCGGGGAAACGGCATATTGTTTTGATGGTGGCTGGAAATCTGGTCCTCCGGCTTTTGTCGAATGACGGCGCAAATACATGCTGCTGGCCCAGTGCTACCGAGGCCATAAATCGCCCATACAATGCTGCAAGCAACGTGGTCTGCCAATTGCACGCCTAAAGAGTAGCATGATAGCAGTGCGTAAGCGGTACATGATGTGGCTTTTTTTTCTTTTTAACACGAAAGGGTTTTATGCCGGGGTACACGAAGATTTGAGTGACGTATTTCCGTCACGGATATCACGTCGAAAAAATGCACATGATCAGAAGACAAAGAAAAAAGTTCAGTCTACAGGAGTCGAACCTACGACCTCTGGGTCCGCGACAAGAGATGCCGAGCAGGCTATCCACTATGCCACGGTCACATATTGTGTAGGCTTTAAAAACAAGCCTTTTACATCTACCACTGTCCTCTCACAGTGTTCTTGTAAGAGTGAAGTAATGCATTATGACCGTGAAAGGCACGAGTAGTTCCTTCAAAACGTTATTTCTAGGCATCCGTCCCATTCAGCGTGTTTCGAATAGGAAAAGTGCAATTTTGTCGACGCATTAACACACTACCAGGTGGCGACCTTACCCCTAGTATCGTCCTCGCTCATAGCATCCGTCCATACTAAAAAAATTACACCATCTCCCGCTAAATGAAACCATGTGTAGATGTGAAGCAGCGGGCGCTAACGCTTACACTGGCGGCGGCGTTGACGCTGGCGCTCATCGCAGCGTTGCGCAGGAGAGAAAACTGGGGGAGGCGCAAAGCAGGCAGTGATGGAGCAGTGTTTCCTACTGGAACATGCCAATCGCTGCTAATGGGCAATGAGAGACAGAAGACTCCGACTGGACACAGAGACCGCACTGCGCTTTTAGTTAACGCGCACGCTGCGAATTTTTATTGTTCAACAACGCACAGGAGAAATCTCCCATCGGCACCACCTTGGAGGTCAAAATCCATTGCCATATATACGGGGTGGCCAGTGAACGGTTGTGCAGCGCGAGCAGTCGGTTTTTTCAACCAAGAAACTTGCAGACGCTGCCTGCGTCGGCGTCGCGAGGCGAGAGAGGGGGGAGTGTAGGAGAGGGAGAGAGATGAGGGGAGGCGCATGCGCAGTGAGGGGTGTGGTTGCCGCGGGGAGGGATGCCTAGAGGAGAGAGAGAGGGGAAGAGGAGGTTTTTATTTTTATTTTTTTAAAGGGTTTGCGCATGCGCAGTAAGGGTGGTCACGCCGCACACCACCGGATTAAGCTTCGCCATAAGATGCTTCACATCTAAAATATCTCTGCGACGCGCGAGTGCTTCGCGTGGCCGTAACTCCGCGTTCCTAGCTCGCCCCGCGAAAAATCGCAGCCGGCCACCGGGGAAGACAAGACGCGCGTTGCGTTTCCCTATGGTCGGGCAGCGTTGTTCAATAACAATAGCATGCCGCGAGTAGGCGACCTTAGCCCAAGTTCGGAGTCCAATCAGTGACGCTCTTCTGGCTGTCACACCGCTTTCGCTGATTCCGCTCGCACCATACAGCTACCACAAGCATCTATGACCACAAGGGTTTGTTTAATCATAGATCATGGACGTCAGTCGTCGGGATACAGATGTACCACCAAGCGTAAACGTGGATGCGTCCACGTTGAACGGTGCTCTAGCTGTCAAACACTAATAGACATTGTGCAAGCTCTCTTATGTCAATGTACAGTAAACATTTAACTACGCCTGTAAGGACACGTTTGACTTTCGTGTTTGTGGGAAACGAGCGCGACCTCCCCCTGGGCGCCTCGTTCCCCAGCTAGCGCGGGTGCTGGCCCCGTGTTCCTCATGCGCCGGGAACCGCCGTTAATCGGCGACATGACCCCGTGGCTCCGCAGCCAGGCCTTTTTGTCTGGTGCAAGCCCCGCGTCGGTCTTCCCTACAAGGAGACACGTTGTCCGAACATGCCCGGACAATGCCTTCCCCTCGCATCACGCTAGCACACGTGACGGTGCTTCGCCGATCTTCATTGGCCGCCCGTGACAGCCCCCCTCCCCCCCGGAGCTTGCTTCCGCCCGGCGCTCGCGCGCCGTGGCAGAGAGATGAAAACATTTATTGTGAAAAAAAAGAGAGAAAGTTTGGGGGCCAAAGCATGACCCCGCTACATGGTCGGCGTCCCTAGTCCGGGACACCACATGACGAGGCCCCGACTCGCGCCCGTCCCACCAGAGTCCGTTGGGACTCCTGCGAGGAGCAGTTGAGAAGGGCAGTCTCCCATGCCTCTCGGGGAAGGGGTAGAAGAAGGGGGGCAGGTGGGGATTTTTTGTACATGCCCACACCATGTGGAAGATATCACAAGTCTCCCCCACAGTGTGGGCACCGCCCATCCGTGTTCGGGTCGAAGTGCTTTAGTATGGCAGGACAGAGTAGAGTTCCTGTCTGCAGGCGCCTTAATGTTCTCTCATCCGCCTTACTCAGCCCCTTTGCAGGAGCCGGGAAAAGGTGGTGAGTGTCGCGATAATGCGAAATAATTTCTTTAAACCGCAGCAGCGGTGTATTGGCCTCCGAGTCATAAGAGCTGGGGTGAGGAGCCCGGTGGGTAAGCGCTCGGGCAGCCGCGTCAGCGGACTCATTACCTCGTAAACCCTGATGGCCAGGAGCCCAAATTATTCGTTTCGGGGTTAGATCAGTGGCAGCCCGTCTTAGAATATGGCTGGCTAAGGGGGGATATCTCCCCCTGCTAAGTAATGGGCACACGCTTTTTTTGGAATCCGTTATTATAGTCTTCGAATTGGGATCCGCGGCAGCAAGTGCTATCGCTACTTCCTCAGCCCGCCCTGAATTATGTGCTCGAAAGGAGAGCCCGTTGACGTGCTTGCCCTGGTGAATTACAGCGGCCGTGTAAAATCCCTTGGGCGTCGGCCCTGCTACGTCTACGTAATAAACACCAGGTCGGGAGCCGTGTTGTCTTTCAAGCGCCCGAGCCCGCGCTTGTCGCCTGTTTTCATGCGTGTGCGTGTCCATGTTACTGGGGGAGCGGAGAGACCCAGAGCATATGGCGCCACAGTTCTGGAACACGCTCCGCCTCCTCTGGAGTGCAAGTCTGTTGGATATGTAAGCGGC
Organism: Rhipicephalus appendiculatus; assembly: GCA_030522465.1. Taxonomy (NCBI): domain Eukaryota; kingdom Metazoa; phylum Arthropoda; class Arachnida; order Ixodida; family Ixodidae; genus Rhipicephalus; species Rhipicephalus appendiculatus. Next base: position 11,560 of record JALIZH010015435.1, on the reverse strand, counting down.
TGAGCAGGCGGCGCCCGGCGACAGTTTGCATGAGCCGCGTATAATGATTTATGAGGTGGGCCTCTCGCAACTCCTGGTAGGAGTTGAGCACAGCCAACGCTCTGAGTTTGGTGTTGGAGGTAGCCACTGGGAGATCCAGAGCTCGTTTTGTAGCCTTGCGGATAATGGCGTCGATTCTTTCGTCTTCTTGCTTGTGGCAGATGCTCACAGGCCTACACGAGAGGTAGACGTGCTGCTACAGCAGGCGGCTTCTCGTACATGCGCTCGGCTGCTGCCCTTTGTGTGATAGCCGTAGCGCCTGCCGGCAAGCGCTCACCCAGTCGGTTTTGCGGAGTTACCCTAACGGCCCGCAATCCCGTGATTGTCGCACTGTGCTGTATCTTGGGTTAATAAACCCGTGTTTGTTGACGACCTGCCTCGAGTGCCATCTCTGCGCCGTGTCGGTGAGTCGACGAACCCGGCCGTAGCGTCTTTGTGCGCGACGGCAGTGGAGAACGTCGCGTCCCTTCCCGGTCGCTTCGTAGGGTAAGCTTGTGTAGCAAACCTATCTCCACATGTTATACCGATTCCTATGACGGAGGGATCAACCATGTTTTTTTCATATCTCGCGGGATTTATTTGCAACGCGGGAAGAAGGACTGCATGAGACGTACACTGTGCAGGCAGCAATTCAAAGGGTCATTTCAGAAAGCGTTGTAGAACTCTTCAGCTTGTCACCGCACACGCACACCTCCGAACATTTTATCCTGCTAGCAACTCTGTAGAAAGGTTCTTTCACTTACGAAAATTAGTTGCCCAACGACTGAACTTATGTATTCCAAGCAGGTCTGGGCAGAGATACTCAGAGGAGTATTCCAGAATACAGATATCGAAATAAATGGGCTGAAAGCCTGAAATACGGATACTTATATTTGTCTTTGACGCAACGGGATATTTCAGGGATACTTCTGCAAAAACTCAAAAAAAGGTATCCCAGAATACAGTTACAGCAATACAGATACTGGACTTTTTTTTTTTTTACTTGGGGATGCTGATGCTCCGAAGGCACGATAATATTTTCATTGGTGCTCCAGCGCATTGAAACTTGTGAGGTAAGCACTCGCTCAAATCACTAGAGAAAACCACTAAAATAAAAAAGCGGGTACATTTATTCTGTTTCGCTGGGAAGTTTGTCGCATTAATTGCACTTAAACAACAGCAGCTTCTCAAATACATGATGCCCTTTAGCCAGCGTCGGCTCTACGCAGTGCAAGACTCGCGAACACCCGAAACGATTTTCTGTCCCCAAAAACCTGGCCGCGTATCTGCGGGCTCCGCTGCAAATGTCGTCGAAAGATGATAGCCTTCTGCCGGCCGTACTACTATGTTTTGGCTTGCCTCAGACAGCGCCTCCTCTATCTTGACTACGCCGCATCTGGCTGGCATTGATAAAATAGAGGAGGTGCTGCGTGAGATATGGACGCCATCTGGCAGTGGCATCGCGAAACGTGAGCTTGTGCAGAACCCTGGGCCAATGCCGGATTTTACAGCGAAAGCTGTATATGGCTAGGAGAAACGAAAAACCGCTTGTCAGCTGTGTCACGAGCGGTCTCCATTGGCTGTGCTATCAGTTACGTCGTGCTGAGCGTCGTACCCAAGTTCGCGCGCCATTGGCGCACGAGCTTGCAAGGTCAAACGCTTGCAGCCACGGCGCGCCCTCTGGCGCGCCAAAGAAACGGCGTTGCGGGCAGAACAGCGTCGACGTGATTGCGGGGAGCGCGTTCGCCGGGGCGAACGCCCGCTTTGGGCGAGAGTTTCTCCAGCGGCACTTTGGCTTCGGCTGCGATGTCTGTGACCGCCTGTGGTTCGACCACAACCTGGCAACGATAATTGTGGAAGGCTTCAGGGCAGCGTCGGGTTGAACCCACTGCTAAACACTGGGGCCGCACATTTCAGCTTCGCTGGTTAACCATTTGTACGGAGCGCTTGGGCGGTGATATTTTTTTTTTTTCGTGCATAGGGTCGCATTTTCAGCGCAGCCTAAGAAACACTAGGGTCTTTATAATTACATATCTATGTCTTTTCTATTAAAGGAACACACCGCCTAATAGCTACGTGTTGATGTTCTGCCTCAGATATGCGTAACATTTGCTTTTTAATTGACAATGTTCACAAGTCTGAACGCAGACGTTTGGGCTAGGTAGCTGAGCGTTCAGCAAGTGCTTATACTTTGGCCGTGTGGCTGAATCGTGTGACGGACAGACAGATAGAAATACAGACAGACAGACCAAATTTCTGCGTCGAAGTATCCCAAGAAAGACTATCGCCTTTAAAAATTCGGGGAGTGGCACGTGCCTTGAGCGAAATATTGTCATCGACTACCGATGACAATATTGCTTTCGCGATTCTGCCGTCAGTGGCGTTGGGCATTTTACCACATCGTCTATCTAGTGCGCGCCAGGAACCCTTCGCCTCCCTCACTCCGTCGCTGACCAGCAGCGCTTGTTTCCTGAGATAAGGAAAAAAAAGTCTTCCATCCCTCTGGAAACACGTCAAATCATTTCCGACGAAAAAGTACCTAGATATCCGTGACCTGCACTGTATCGTGATATAATCTATGCGCATTGAACGTATTTCATTACCGAGATGCATATACGATTTTCGAAAGCTTCCCGATACAGAAGTACAGATACTGAGAAGTATTTCTAAGATACTATCGCGATACTGCTCAGCGCTTATTCCAAACAACTTCTTTCAAGGAAGAGCACAAAGCTGCCTTTTAAGCGTGACAGTGCCCCTGAAGAGGTAAGAATATCTGATCACGTGTCGCCCACCGACACTGCAACGAATTTCCACTCCTAAAAATATCGCTTCGGCATTTAGCGCTTACTTCAACAATAAGGGCACGGAGCTTACGCTTAAAGGAGTACTGACACGAATTTTAAATGTTTTCAGGTTGTTACTCTAAATAAAAACGCGGGTGTCGAGAACCCCCGAAGAGAGTGTCGGAGCGCATGGGAATGCGTTGAATATATATTTTAATACCGCTGCCTTAAAACCTTAAAACAGCAATTTCGGTCTCGGTATCGAGAGGTTGGCTTCGCAGTGACGTGTCAAGAGAGGTCTGACGTCACGAGGAGACTCCAACTCGCGACATACTAGCAACAGCTGCCTCTTTGCTGTCAGCCGCACGTGGTTCACGTAAACAAAGATGAGGTAATTGTCGTCCAGAGACACTGACCGTGATTTCTGCGATTTAGGCTGTATGCAGGACGCAAATTTCGGAAACCCAGTGAACTGTGTTGACTTTCCGTAATGCTGGCTAGCAGATGCTGGGCGACGAACTTTAAAATCAAAGTAAAGTATTTTGTACGTGTTGTTTGGCTCCGGTGTGTGGAGAGCGATGACAGTGCACACCATGGAAACGAAAGATGTCCCTTTTGGGGCGCCTCGAAATCGTGTCAGTACTCCTTTAAACGCGACGGTGTACACGAAAGGGCCCGGAGTGTGTGCTTTTGCCACCTTTACAACAGAGTCACATTGTCCTCTCCTTAATTTTGTTTTCAGACTGATCCGGAGTACCATGATGTGCTTCGACGAGGCGTTCAAGTCCAATTGCGAGATGGACAAGAAGACGGCTAAAGCGGCCTTCATGAAAGGACTGAACATCCTGCTTGCCCTCGAAGGCTGCAGGCGTCACACTTACTTTAACAGTTGCTCATGCTCAGTGTAGTGGTCGTAGCTCTTCCGCGTTACATGAAAAAGTAGTGTAGATACACAGCCGCCCTGGCGGCATGCTGTCATAGCTGCTGCGCTACAGTAGGGCTACAACCTAAGAACATAAACGAGCTCCGCCCACAAAACGCCACTGTCCTACCTAGAGGGAATTTGCGTAGACGTTGCGTCCAATCACATGCGCTCATTTTCGTGACGTCATGCACTATTCGCGCGATTCACATAGCTGGTGTATACCCGTGCAAACACATGTTCATGTCACTGGTTTGAAGTCGCAAACTTCAACGTTCTGGAAAATTTCTTCCGTGATTTTGACGTGCACCGCTTAGCCAAAAGTCACACGTTAGGTAGGAACGATGAACCTTATGTTTACGATATGCGTGGTGTTCACATTAACACAGAAAAAAAAAGTGCGTATAGCTCGCAAAAAGAACAGCTTGCCCAACTCTCTTACTAAGGTGATTGACAAGCGCACCGAGGTCTCCTGGGTGGAACTTGTGCCTATTCTTAGGTTGTAAACTACAGTGATAGTAATATAAGCGATTACCACAGTACACCATAACGACCAGCGACTACATGTGCAATACCACAGCAGCAGTCAGTACAGCAAAAAAAAGCCCCCCACCTCCCCGAAGGGGAATCGTGAGGAAATGCGAATGCATTTCGCGCGCGCTTCACTCCATTTATATATGGTGGTTGTGGTTTGAAGAAGGAAAAGGCGCCTAATTTCTGCAGCCCGGTCGGGAGCACGGCGCAGCGCCTTTTTTTTTTTTTTTTTTTGCTTTTTCTTGTTTTTTTAACTTTTTTATTTATTTTTTTAATTTTTTTTCATATATAGCTCCGCCGAGCTCCGCCGCAGACCGCTTTTAGTTAACGCGCACGCTGCGAATTTTTATTGTTCAACAACGCACAGGAGAAATCTCCCACCGGCACCACCTTGGAGGTCAAGATTCATTGCCATATATACGGGGTGGCCAGTGAACGGTTGTGCAGCGCGAGCAGTCGGTTTTTTCAACCAAGAAACTCGCTAGCAGACGCTGCCTGTGTCGGCGTCGCCAGGCGAGAGAGGGAGAGGGGGGAGCGTAGGAGAGGAGAGAGAGGTGGGGTGCGCATGCGCAGTGGGAGTGTGGACGCTGCGGGCACAGATGCCTAGAGAAGAGAGGGGGAGCGTAGGAGAGAAGAAGAGAGGTGGGACGCGCATGCGCAGTGGGAGTGTGGACGGCGCGGGCAGGGATGCCTAGAGGAGAGAGGGGGGGGAGCGTAGCAGGGGAGAGAGGAGGGGAGGCGCATGCGCAGTGAGGGTGTGGTTGCCGCGGGGAGGGATGCCTAGGGGAGAGAGGGAGAGAGGAGGTTTTTTATCTTTATTTTTTTTAAAGGGTTTGCGCATGCGCAGTAAGGGCGGTCACGCCGTACACCACCACCACCGGATTAAGCTTCGCCATAAGATGCTTCACATCTAACACCTGCCGGCGCGCACACCTCCTCAACCTATCCTCCTCCTCCGCGGACAACGCCAACGCCGGATGCCTTACATAGCCCGACTATGAAATGCATTCGCATTTAAAACAACTCGTAGGCTGTATGGCGCGCTGCTAATGTTTTTTTTTCCGCGTCAGCACTTGCATCCAAGTTGGAACTGATCCGGGTATGTTGTTTTTTTCGTTAGACTGCATCGCTGACGCGCTTCTACGTGCGTATCACCATTAGTACTGTTGTCAGAGTCAGAGTCAATTTTATTATTAATACTTGGGTAAAGTTACAGGCTTTTAGTATACAGAAGGAGGTCTCATAGTCAAAAGACTGCATCGGGACCTCCTGTATAAAAACAATTCAGGTACTAAGCACTTCATAGCAACAGCAGCGAAAGATAGTAGTGAAATGAAAAACATAACAATAGTAGAAAAATACACAAATGATTACATTACTAGCATGGTTTTAACATGTCACTGAAAATTGTAAGAGACAAAAAAAAAGCAAGCGTACAACAGTTTAATAACCTTTATCCGGTGTACTTGTACTGAAAAGTTTTTCTGAGCTTCACAAGCTGCACCACTGTTATTGTTGCGAGCTATCTTAAGTGCCCTTCCTAGGAATGTGGACTGGGCTTTCGTTAAGCATCATATAGCACGGAACGCAAGTCACAGGCGCGGTCCCCTGTGTCCCTCAGCTCCTGTGGTGCACGTCGATGCCGCCCGTTTTGAAGTGACCGCGTTCTTTTAGCGAATGTGTCGCTGCTTGTGAACCGGCCTGCAATTTCAGCCTCAATGCACTGCCGCATTTTTGTTGTCTCTATCTCCGCTTTGGGAAATGGCAGAAAACTGAAATCGGAATAAAAGATCCGTTAGTTAAACAGACTTATTATCTGTCTGATTCAATGAAATTAGTGACAGAAAAGATCTGTCCGGCATCACTGGTTTGAAATGTCACTGACAGAGTCACTTATGCATCCGCTTAAGGCGACTCAAAGACGATGTTTCTTCTCAGTCGTTGTATTGATGCTGGCCCACCACCCTTCGAAAGCGTCATGCACCTAACATGGTTTTGCACTGCCTCCAAGATCAGAGGCACCTCACCTAGCTGGTGTTGCATCGCCTCTGTGATCGAACTAAGTCTAGTCTGGAGAGATTGATGCGATTCCCACATCTGCCTTCTCTTCACAAACGGAAGCATCAGTCGCTATCTCAATGTTTGTTTCTAGATTGGACAAATGATCTTCCAAAATGCCGTGTAGATATTCATATAACAAAATTTTTAGCATTCTTGGGATGCATATCATCAAATTCAATCCCAATTGTTTCTACAGTGCTGTGTATAAGCACTTCCCAGAGTTGAACCTTTAATGGGTCCAAAAGTCTGTATGTAAAAATTACTTGGGGGAAACGTAACATTGGTGCTTAAAAATTGAGGCCTGCTCGTTAATAAAAACATACCGTGACCTCCTCTGTGGAGATGCATAGATTTTTAGAAATGTTCGTACTGTTAGAATGTGAAATCTTTTGGTAATAGAAAGCAGGCGTGATTCTTCGTATAGAATATTGTTTGCAACAAATTTAGGTAGCCCCAGACATAAGCGTCTTGCCGGAACAGTAATGAAATTTGCACTAGGACATTTTGTGCGAAAACCACGATTGCGCCTTTATTAATATTGAGAAATAAGTAAATACCCTCCAGCCATGTTTCCAGGCTATTCATATATATCTGCAGAATTTGGTAAAGTATGTGAATGTCTGCTGATGTAGCATAAAAAGCGATGTCATCGACATACACATACACCTGTACATCCTGCTGTACGGGGATAATACATAGTAGTACATTATATAATAAGGGTGATAATACTGACCTTTGCGGGAGACCTCTCGTTGCTTATATTTTGAAGAATTGACAGCAGATTGCGAGCAATAAAATTCTTTACCACTTAAGAACACATAGACCCGTGCCACGAAGTATCTCAAGCGAATCTATCAGTTTCACGTGCTCCACATTTTCATAGGCTTTTGTGATATCTCAAGTTACTAAAGCGGAATATTCTTTCTTACATCGAGCAAGCTGTATTCTACATTGTAGATCAATGTGCGCGCACAAAATGGAGCCACCACGCCTGAATGCAATTTCAGATGGGCTGAGTGTCATTTTTTCCGACATCCAGGTATCTACTCGGCTACGTGAAGTTATTTCGACGAGTTTTATCCACTTGATTAGATGTGAGTGATATAGGCCCGACATCATCTATGGTAAACTCAGCGGTAAGGCGTCCCGATTCCAGCGTCCGTTCGAATGCTGGCATCGAGGCGCCATACCGTAGTGTTGATAATGCTGAGACTAGCTAAGCGTTCTCTGTCGGTGCTCGTTAGTGTCATAACGCAGTACTTCCCTTCTCCGCTCGTAGACGGTGGCACCGCCCCGACAAAACATGACTGCACTCTTGGTTTGAAGCACGTAGCAAGCAGCCGTAGCGGCAGCACTCAGAGTACTCCAACTAAGATGGCGGCAGTGCCTCTCTCGGAAACGTGCACATGTGCAGATCATCTGGTGAGATCGGTCTACTGTACTCCTGACCTGCACAGATGCCCCTCTCCAGTGCCTACGTTCTAGTTCATACCTCCTGCCGCTAGGGAGGTAACCTGCGAGCGGCGTGGCGCTAGTCAGCGCCTGTTCGCTCACGTTAGCCTCAACGCTCGTGGGAATGTTTCGGCCAGCGCAGAGCGATTATATCGAGTAATTATTACGCGTAAATTCCAAATACACCGAAAATAAAGGTATGAGAAGTAATCTAGAAATTCTTGAACCTTGCTAACTTACGGCTGCAGACGTTTTCAGCCCCCATACCTCAATGATTATCTTACTGAGCCATCTGTTTAAGTTTTCAAAAACAGTCTCACATATGCTGGCAGTTCGTCACAGAGTGCGGCTGTTCGGACTTCAACGCCGTCGAAAAGGCTGCAAAATAGCAGACGAACAGATTATGGGAAGCGCCACCAACGGCGAGCGGTTGAACGAGAGCGGGGACACATTCTCGCGTAGGAGCCCGCTATCTGTGCAGGTCAGGAGTCAGGAGTACAGTAGGTCGTGTTCCAAATGAGCTATTCTGGAACTGGCCTTCTGGTGGATATGTCCACTTCCGCCTGACGTCATCACAGCGCGTTCAGTTGCTGCAAAGAGCGACAAGCCATGACGTAATCGCGCAGCTGCGTCAAACGGGAGGCCGCGTTAAACCTAATTCGAGGGCTAACGCGATCACCCCACCAGAGTTAGTACACGACTTCCGAGATATGCACGACCAAGAACGGATCTCAGTAGGAGGCGTTCGCCGCATTGAAGTGCGTTCCGTCCCTCTCATTCGTGTGGTGGTGGTGGAAAACATTTTTATTTCAGAAAATGAGCCAGAGAGTTGCTACATATGGCATGCTTGAGTGGCCAGACCCTATTCCGGGACGCCAATGGAGCAGGCCGCAGCCCGAGCGCGCCTCACCAAGGAGCGTTGAGCATCCAAGGTAGAGCAGCCGAGCAGGTACTCCTCCCAAGCCTCTCTAGTTGGGATGGGAAAGGGGGATGAAAAAGGAAGTGGGTTGGTGTCAAGAGCTGTGGAAGCTACGTGACGTTACAATAGCGTAGCGAAAAAAAGAACCGGAAACAGGGGGGCTCACTGCTCGTCAAGCTTCGGCCAAGCAACGGCAGCCGAAATGGACAGTCCGCTAAATGGACAGTTCGAGGATTACTCCCCAGAAGGTGAAGAGTATTGTCTCCGAACTTATCGATTGTTACAGAATCTCGGTGAATCCCGCACGCAGCGAATAGAAGACGTGTAGTCATCAGGAACGGTTTCATGTTATATTTTTTTTCCCGAAACTGGGATCTCATACTTCACGCACAACTTTTTACTTACAAAGGAAGAGCAGCCAGCCAGCCCGCGAAAAAAATGCCATGAACCGTTAACAACTGCACCTGTCTTAATCACGTGTCCTAATAATGAAACACAATAACACAAAAATGTTTCCGCGGAATATGCAAACTATCCACACCTCTCCACCCCACTCTAATTAAAGGCGATGACCCACCTGTACCAAAAAAAAAATTGAAGGACACTTAGTACATTCCAAAGTGTGTTCGGCGAAAGCATGTGGCCATTCCACTGATTATGTCATGTCTTTTTTCTTTTACACTCTCAGTGGGATAAGACACAAACCGAATGGGTGCGTGTTTTCTTCTTTAATTTTTTACCGCGAATCGCAGCGAGACGCGAGACTCATCTTCCTCCGTTCGCATGCGTTAGTATTTTCTCGCGCTTTGCGCATCATGCAAACGCCATCCGCGTTCCAGCTCTTAAATTGACGGACCCTTTGTAAATTGGAAAGTGTATTCCGTGAACGCCTGGGTCCATTGAGACGGCGTCGGTCAGAATGATTGCAAACTCTGGGCACAGCAACGCTACGCAAGCAAAGCGCGAGCGCTATAGAGTCCGACGCGACCGGCGTCCGTCTGCGCATCCCGGCGGCCACCCGGCTCCGTGTCAGAGCTCGGATGGACGGACGGACGGACGGACATGGACGGACGGACGGACGGACGGACAGACGGATGGATGGACGGACGGACGAACAGACAGACAGATGGACGGACAGACGGACGGACGGACGCCGGACGGAGGTCGGACGGACACCGGACGGACGTGAGCATGAGACATTAAAGGCTTTCGCCTTAAAGATTACACCATCTCCCGCTAAAGGGAACCATGTGTAGATGCGAAGCAGCGGGCGCTAACGCTTACACTGGCGGCGGCGTTGACGCTGGCGCTCATGGCAGCGTTGCACAGGAGAGAAACCTGGGGGGCGCAAAGCACGCAGTGATGGACCGGTGTTTCCTACTGGAACATCCCAATCACTGCTAATGGGCAATGAGAGACAGAAGACTCGGACTGGACACAGAGACCCGCAGTCCGCTTTTAGTTAACGCGCACGCTGCGAATTTTTTATCGTTCGACAACGCACAGGAGAAATCTCCCACCGGCACCACCTTGCAGGTCAAGATCCATTGCCATATATACGGGGTGGCCAGTGAACGGTTGTGCAGCGCGAGCAGTCGGTTTTTTCAACCAAGAAACTCGCTAGCAGACGCTGCCTGCATTGGCGTCGCGAGGCGAGAGAGGGGGAGCGTAGGAGAGGGGAAGACGCGCATGCGCAATGGGAGTGTGGACGCCGCGGGCAGGGATGCCTAGAGGAGAGAGGGGGGAGCGTAGGAGGGGAGAAAGGGGGAGCATAGGAGGGGAGAGAGGGAGGGGACGCGCATACGCAGTGAGGGTGTGGCCTCCGCGGGGAGGGATGCCTAGAGGAGAGAGAGGTGGAGATGAGGTTTTTTATTTTTATTTTTTTAATGGGTTGGCGCATGCGCAGTGGGGGTGTGGACGGACGGACGGACGCCGGACGGACACCGGACGGACGGACACCGGACGGACGTGAGCATGAGACATTAAAGGCTTTCGCCTTAATATCTAACGTGCTTAGTTGCTCACGGGGGACTAGCTGTTTATATTAACTTTAGAATCATGCCGCTCTTTCGGTTGATTAACTGGTAATTTGTGCTTGACTCGACGTAGCTATAGTGGTGTTTGCGCCAGAAAAACTCATCTAACTTTATTGCAGCATCGCTCCTCGCTCTCTCATCTTTGCACGCCCCTTTCCCCCATCTAACTTTATTGCAGCATCGCTCCTCGCTCTCTCATCTTTGCACGCCCCTTTCCCCCAGCGTAAGGTTAGCCAACCGGTCTGGTCTCTGGTTAACCTCCCTGCCTTCTCCCTTTTGTATTCTTCCTTCCTTCCTTCCTCGGAGCAGGGCCGAAATTCATTTTCCAACAGTCAATCCAGGGCCTACGAAAACCAAATGGGTTGCATTGTTGGAACATCAATTTTTCTTGTTTTTTTAGCTGTTTTTTTACTATCATTTACAGCTTCACTTACGCTAGGGAAGATAGATAGATAGATAGATAGATAGATAGATAGATAGATAGATAGATAGATAGATAGATAGATAGATAGATAGATAGATAGATAGATAGATAGATAGATAGATAGATAGATAGATAGATAGATAGATAGATAGATAGCTGTGGAGGGATATATATATATAAGAGGGGGGAAAGGGATAAAAGATGGAGCTAACATTTGTTAGGATCTAACAGAGTATAGATCGGTGTACGCAAGCGGAGCAGCGGATGAGCCCGTGCACAATGGGCCGTGAACTTGAGTGCAGTGGGCGTCGCTATGCTTCGTGAACGTCCGCTGTGAACACGAGATAATAAGCGGCAATCGGCAACGCCTCTCGCGTCATCAGACAGCGCTATCATACCCCGTTCGCA